>BJFM01001166.1:281181-304262 GCA_016586285.1 Arothron firmamentum | reverse complement strand
AAAAAGCAGCAGTGATCTCACCATCGGTGGCTGGAGAAACATATCATCACAATGATGAAAGCGGTCAGTGCCAGTCCAAAAGATAATGTTACACTAATCACAGTCACCACATCTAAAGATAGAGAAACATTCTGAATGAAAAATCCTCTCTTGGGATGAACACAACGCTGGATGTAACTGCATGATATACCAACCAGAGGGTTCGACTTGAAAATGCATTATTGACCCATTCAGGCTTCCACCATGTGTGCTGACCATCAAAAAAGATTCATAAACAATCTCACTCTCCAGATTTTTCAGGACTACTCTCCTTTCCTGTAGGTTAACTGTCACAACTGAGGGGAAAATTAGAAGTCAGACAAAGAAATACATAAAAAAACAAAAACCGAATGAATCAAAATACTTGAATGAAATGTAGGTTTACTTTTACAAAAACTGTTGTGTTACTTGATTGGAGCCACAGTTGTCAACTGAGTGTGTTGCCCTTACAGTAGAGTAAGTTTGGAGCTGCATTAAATCTTTACCATTTATGGGCTCTTTCTCTTTCCAGTAGAAGACTTTGTAGCTCCGAATAATTCCATTCCTTTGATCGAATGGTATTTCTTCCCAGGTAAGTTCAGCGGTTGACTTCCAGGTTGTTATTTTCATTATTGGAACCACTTTGGGAGCTTAAAAAACCCCCAAAACAAAACAAAACAAAGACTGGTGTTCAAATATGCGCAGATCTCCACTCAATCCCAGCATTATCCAGAATAAGTCAATTGTATCCACATGGGGGCGCTATTTCTTCAAATACGATCCACATCACATGTCTTTCTATCATGTGGTACATTCTTCCTGCTTCCTCCAAAGTTAAGGTAACTCAGCATTCAGATCTTTGTCTACTGTTTGTGTGAGTCTCTGTGTCTGGCAACTCACCCCTTTGTCTTAAGTAGGCATTAACAGTCTGAGGAAGGCCAATCCCACCTTTAAATCGAGGATACACAGAGATCTCATAGGGTGTGTATGGCTCAAAGCTACCTATTGGGTGAGTTAAGAAGTAAGAAAATGTCAGTAATGGGTGCAAACAAAAGAGTAACATGTTTTTCTTTATTGTTCTTGGGATTTGAATAAAAATGCATAAACGAATATAAAGCATACCTTTTAAAATAAGGCTTGTCTGGGTTAAATCTATTATTTCAAACTGGGTGAGAGAGACGTCGGTATTTAACAAAGGTCTCCATTCCACTATGAATCCTTTTAAATCGGAGGAAATCACACTCCTCCACCGGACCACCAGAGATCTGTCATCATGAGGAGTGGCTGACACGTTTGATAATGCTGTATGATCTTCAGAAATAAAACACATTGCAAGCATTTTACAAAAAAGTAACTAACCAAGCCATGATTTAATGGTAGTTACACAAAATGAATGTTGTACCTATAGGAGCACGTATGCGAACTTCAGTAGGTTCGGATTTTCCAGCTGCGTTTACAGCACTCAGATACAACTTTGTTATTTTACTGGAAAGCTGAAAAGTGCAGTTATTCCACCTTGTGAAGCAGATCTTTTCCTTTACACTTGACACAATATAAGATATGTTCTGACTGTTGGCACGAAACCATTTGGATGCCTGGCAAGAAGAAAAGTAAGAATATATTTCCAAGGTTGACCTTACAGTTTTGATCAGAAAATATGTAGTATCATGACAGGTGCTGAAAAACTTTTCTTATTTGTGTACCTTCCAAAACAAGTGTATTTTCTTGTGATTAGCCATGTGATCCTCTGAAAACTTCATCCACCACTCAAGGTGTCCAGAAGGAGCTGAGGTAAAAAAAAAGAAAAGAAGATGGCTGTCAGCTTTTCAGCTTTACTCATCTTCTCACTCTGAGAAACTTTTTCTTTTTTTTTTGTACAAGACAAGTGAATGGATTTATGGCCAGACTGTGGGGCAGAACTCAATACATCAATTCAGTCTGCGCTGTTAGAGTAAAGGAAGAGGAGATGTAGAACATGGCATTAGCATATATTGAAAGGAGCAGGAAATGGAAGAAAAGGCCATAGATTGGAAAATGTCTGAGAGTGATTGTGTCATTGTGAATTGATCTACCGCTCTCCAAGGTGACTCCAGACTTGCTGCAGCTCCATTCACTCCAGGGGCTCTCCTGGTATCTGACTCGAACTTGGGCGAGATACTCGGTACCGTTGAGCAAATTGCACCGGGATATGAGTTCCACTGATTTAATCTTCTGAAGCAGGGTCTAATGTAGTATGTTCCAAACACATTACAGTATTTGTATTAAAAAGCATGTTTCTGGCTACAGCATCACAATTGGTAAATTGGTTTTCAGTTTATTTTGTAATGAACTGCACTGACTGGTTTGCTGATCCACCGACTGCTGTCTGCAGTCTTGACACGGAGTTCCAGGTTCATTTGAATGTCACTCATCCAGCCCTGTTGATCAGATAAGCTCCACCACAGGTTCAGGCAGCCGTAGCCTTTAGCTCGAATCGCCTTAATCACTGGTGGATCAAATTTAGCTGGGGAGAAAGAAGAGATTCAGAAATGATCACTGTTGTATTTTTTAAAGACAATATAAGCATATGTGGTTATTTAATGTTTAGCACCAAGTGTTTTTTGACAATACTCAAAGAAAAACAATCCTCTTTGTTTAAATACGATTCAATTCACAAACATAATAGGCAAAAATCTGTAATTATCCAAATCCTCTTATTTGCTCAGTGCATTGACGCATATTTAACATGAACAGCAAACGAAGGGAAACAATCAATCCAAGAATGCATAGACTCATTGTCAAGTTAAGTGAATCTGCTTCATTAGTGGAATCTTTATTTATAAACCCTAAATTGTAAGGTAAGGTAATCAAATAAAACAAAATGATAATAGGATTAGGACAGAGCCATTTTAAACTGTATTTCCTCCTTTTCTCCACTAATTAAAAACATCAGTTAGTTTTGCAACTAACTCAGAAAGAAGGAACATATGATTTAAAAAAAAAAAAAAAAATCAATCCGTGCCATGTGCAAAGCCCAGGAGTGTCCAGCCTTATCAGCTACTGAAGGGAAATTGGATATTCATTGAAAAAAAAAAAAAAATCATCATAACTATTCCCCACCCAGCAAAGAGCTCATTCAGGACTGGGTCCTCACTTTCCTACCTGCCCTGACAGGTTCCAAAGTAATAGGCAGCGAGGTTGCTTCACCCAGTTGATTCACTGCTTTTACATATATTTCCATTTTTGAGAAATAGACAAACCCACTTCGCCAGATGATATAGTGATTTAGTCCAGACAGCACATCGTAAGTGTGCCTCTCTTCAACATCCCTGGAATACAACAAAAATTCGTTGAGCAGACAGCGTGCGACCTTGCAGCTATACTTAGCAAATAGCACTATAAACATTGTTGACAGTGCGATGTTGCTAACTTTCCAAGAGATGTGTCAGCGTTTTACTGTTGAATGGATTTAGGAGATAAAGATATCCTACTGGATGGTAGTGTGGAGGCTGTATTTTGTAGGTAGGAGGGGCTCGCTATGCCCCGGGTCCCAGCGACAGGTCAGCGTCTCAGGGAACGTGAGGTTCGTCTGGCAGCTTAGGTTTTGTGGTTTTTTAGGTGGATCTGGGAAAAAATAGATAAAAAAAAAAAAAAATCAATAAATTAAATGAAGCAATAACATAAATTAACCTTCCATTTTTGCTTTTATGGTAATTGCAAAGGCAACATTGAATTTTTGGGTATTACATCCTAATTTGTAATATTTGAATTATGTAATTAAAGCTGCATTTAGTTGAAAGCGTATGTGCTGGAGTAACTAAGGCCTTTCAGAATCAGCGATAACAGAAATATACATGGGGGATGAACAGATTTTACTCAAAATACTGAAGGTAGGATAAATAATGTTGACTCAGTAATAACAGTAATGACAATTAATAAAAATGGTGTGTACGAAGTTTTTTTAAAATTCAATATTTAGCTGCAACTAGCTCCATTTTTACATGGACTGTACCTGCGCGCAGTCATAAGAGATGATAATTATCATTCAAAAGTGTTTCAGCTATATCTAGATAACAAAATCAGTTAATGTGGTATCATGACAAATCTGACTTAATTATCCTGGGATAATGAAACAATAAGTGTTATCACATCGGCAGTCAAAATGTTTCTTCCATTTTTGATCCATTTGAAAAATAATTTCAGGTTTGATGTTAGAGGCTAAACTCCGTTTCAAATGCTGTTGCTATGGCATTTTTTTTTTTTTTTTATAGCAACAAGGCTTTATTGGTCATGCGTTTTTGGGGGCTTTTGTCAGAATTATGGTCTAAACTCAGGATTTGCTGAAGCACCAGTTGAAAACCCTCCTTGCAAAAAAAGGTCAGTCTCAGATAAGTAAAGTGGAATTTTACTCACATCCGGCTCTGATCTCAACTCCTCCAACAACTTGAGCCTGGATGTTGCAGGTGAGGAAGGCCCTGGAAAGGTTGAAGCTGGGTATAAAAACCTTGGAAACTCTGTCACCCTCCCTGATGGAGGAGCTGCTGGGGAGGGTGTAGTTGCTGAGCTGCCACTCTATGGCAGTGCCTTGGTGAATAACCAGAGGGCAGCTGTCTCCGATGACACACGAGGCTGACACAGGCGATCCCAGAGGCACCAGGGAGCTGGGTGTCTGCACCTTTGCACATGGCTGCGTGTCTTCCTCTACCAATGATGACATTTAGATTGTAAATACTCACACATTGTTTTAGTTTCTGAAGAACAGCGAGCCCAGTGGCATTTGCAAAAACTTTCCAGTGCATGCAGCATGTCGGTTAAAGGGGAGACAAAGATTTGATTCAACAATAACAGCATTTAAACTGTGAATATAGACGAATTAAATACAAAGCGATTGTTGTTGGAACTGATCCAAAACATTTAAAAGCAGGAAAAGCATCGAAGGCCTTGGATTTACTGTCAAAATGATGTAATAATGTGAAAACCAATCACATCACTGATGCTCACTGATGAACAGAACCATGAGAGATATATAATACTTTGTTCTTTAAGTCAAGAGCACAACCAACCGTTTCTGGCTCCATTCACAACCGACGCCAGCAAGACAATGACCGACATCCACGCAGATATCATGATGGGAAAACCTGCAGCCAGAATGAGGAAGATTGCTGTAACTTGGCAAAGCCGATCGGTGCAAGCATGTCTGGCTGATGATATTATGTTTACAATTTAAGCTACGACTATTATGCAATGAGTTAACGCCTTAGTTGTGCAAGAAGAGCAGATGTTTGGAAAAGAGAGAGAGAGAGAGAGAGAGAGAGAGGAAAAGAAAACGTAGAAGTCCAGATGAATCAGACTCCAGCCAGTCGCCCAGTCGTGTATTTCTGTGACCCAGCTTGGCTGGAAAAACAGCAACAAAGCACAAAAAATTTTCTACTAAATATCCATGAAACATATAAGCACATTATTTTAATATATTAATTATTGGTAGGACTTATACAATTTATTAATGGTGATTGTTTATTAAAATAAGTTGAGTGTTAATTGTGGCAGCATTTTTCATTTTATTTTATTTTTTTAATCTGTAATAGGATTCACCCAACTCATTTATAAAAGTTTACTCCATTAAAAAAAAAAGAGAGAAAAAAAAAATTAAAAATATTTGCCATCTAGGCTGCTCCCAGTCCTGGTCCGTTTGACTCGTCTGTTAGAGTTTCAACAATGAGGTTTGTCAGCTGCTTGCACTTCTCAGTGTCATAGGTGAAAATAAGACAACATTTAATTTTATATTTCGTGATCCTTCAGAACATTCATTATAGAAGTTAAAAATTATAACAAATAATCTCCTTAATAACAGAGAGGTTATCGCTGCACTCGATGGTCCTGGATGAGGTTCTGTTGAGTGATACACACACAAAATGATGGCAGCTGTGGGTTTCTGCTTCTCTAACGCTGAGTGTGTAGCTTCATAGAACAAAAAGTGTGTTTTCTGGCGAAAAAAAGCAATGATAAATGTTTTGATTTAATAATTAAATGCTTGAATGTGGGGATTCTATGAAAGCCACTGAAATTTTCCCTGTTTTTATCTGCCAGAGGCCCTGATTTACACATACACACACACACCCCAACACACGCACACACAGAACCAGTAACTGAGACCACAGCATTGAGAAACTTCCTGTGGTCTTGTAACACCCTGCTGTTGTTCTCCAGACCGACGCTGCTGACAAACTGAGGAATGTGAACGCCGCGTCTCAGGCCAAAACATCATCTGGAGGACAAATTTCTACCCTCGGGAAGATTTTTAATTCCAGGTGCGATCAAATTGCCTGCAGCCTCGTGATGAGGAAGCCCCACATAACGTGTCATATAATTCAAAACCACAGAGTCGGATTGCTGACCTCAGCTGACAATAACCCAATATTTGGAGAAGTCTGCACTCAAGCGATGGGAGACGAATAGAAATCCTTCCTGTTTCTTATCAGCCCTGTGCACAAAGGCCTTCATTTTCTCCCTGCCTCTGTGGTAGAAGTTATTGCTTACTACTAAAAGGGAATTCCCAGTGGCTCCAACAAAGGCTTCTGAGAGAAAAGGAGTGAATGAGCAGAGATATGCAAGAAAGAGAGAAAGAGTGAGAGAAAAGATATGAAGCTCAAACCATTTCAGCTTGAGTTTTAGAGACTAAAAGACATGAAAGTCAGCAGCAGGATGGTTAGGTACGTTTGTTCTGAAGAGAAACATTCTTCATGCTATCATGTAAGTGTATACGTGAGTGTGTATGTATGCGTGTGTGTGCGTACAAGCGTACAAGTCATCATGGTTTGTGCGGAAAAAACTTTTTGTCACCGCCTGTTTCCTTTCCCGTTGTTGGAGGGTACACGTCAAGGATTTGGCAATATCCTTGACAGAAGGTAATGACACACTCGCCACTATTTCCCCTTTCAGCTCTCATTTTGTCAGATTTGCATTTGCCGTTATATGATTCCTTCTCCGAAAACAACACACACACACACACACACACATACACACACAGAGATATATGTTTATATATATATGTCCTATTTTTAACCATAAATCTGGGATTGTGATCTTACATGCCATCAGTTGTAAAAGTCCAAAAGATAGCAATGAAGAAAAAAAAATCACTTCTTACATCATTAAAACAAGAATATATCACTCAGATGCGAAGGCGTCGTCCAATTTGATCAGATTTGGGAACGAACACCAAGTCAAACTAATGAATAATTTAAGACAGTGGTTATATAAAAGTAATAACAAGAACTCCTAAAAGTCTTCGATGTATATCCAACAGGACCCAGCTAAGATATCTGCACCTGTGGTTCTTCTTTTTTTACAAACTCTCACGAGCATTAAAGCATAAAACAGCAACAGCACACAAGAAAGCTTATGATTTAAATGTAACTGAAGATGGAAACGCTTTGGTTCCCGATCAAACTATCCAGCCTGAATGTCTTGTGTTCTCGGAAAAGTTTGTCAAAACAGTTTGCCAAAGTTTCAATGTGCCAGAAGGACCAAAATGAGAGCGCCAGCAAATTGCTTGATGTGAGGATCAAAAGGCGATCCATGAGAGAGGTTTGCCACTCACCAGGCAGCAGCTGTGGCAGGCAGAGCCGACGGGACGAGGGGGGCTCATCAGCGCCGGGTGAAACGCTGCCACTCAGCCAAGAGCGTCTGTTGGCCAGGATGCAGCAGCAGCAGCGGCAGCGGCAGCAGCAGCAGCAGTAGCAGCAGCGTCCTTCTCGTTTTCATTTTGTCACCGTTTTCCAGGAAGAAATGCAACAGGGTTGGGGCCCAAAAATGCAGAAGGGTTAAAAGTGCAGCAACTGCAAGCCATAAAACTTGAGAAAATGGAGCGACGCAGAAAAATCTGTATCTTGATGCAAATAATGGCCTTTGCGACTACTGATGGAGTCATAACAATAGTCATTACAAATCAAGTCACATTAAAACCTCCGGTCAGGACGGGAGAGGGCCTTGGCTTAGCACAGAGGATATTTTTAAACTTCATTTGATGATTTTTTTTCCCACCAGCTTTGAAATAGTGACTGTCAAAGTCCTAAAACGTGAGTTTAGGGAGCCATTGTGCAGGGTACAACAATCTGTTTCATACTGACCCCTGTGACCTCTAAATGAAGGTGTGCGAGGGTGCATAAGCTCGCAGTCTTTCTCCTGTTGGAACCTGGCTGAGGATTCATCAGCGTGGTAATGAACAAGCGCCTGAATGGGACGCTAAACGGCGTTTCAACCACCCCCCTGAGGGCACTTTTATTAGCTTATTAAATTGTAAAATTCTGGCTCAGGCCTCATTTCAAATGGCGGACTGAGGCGAGCCGGTGAGCTGCTGAACCGCTCCGCTTTTAACCCAACAGCCGTATCCTTGCTCGGTCACTTTGCCAACCGTGAAGGAAAAAAAACGAATAAAATGGAAGCTAAATGTTATCAATGAGTTGCTGGAGGAATTAAAAGTACTTTAGTGGTAGGTTCTTGAATAGAAATCAACAGGAGGAAAGCAGGCACTAATTAAAAAACACATTAAGTGGTTATCATGCCTTGACACATTTTGCTCGATCTTTCTCCTAATCAGCAGTAATAAACGGGGCCTTCTCCATCCACTGGGTATTACATGCTTCGTTCCAGTGAGCAGTAAAATTAGCTGGGGGCCCCTGAAGCCAAGTCCAACCGATGAAGCTTTGGTTGGCTTGATTACAACTCTTGTACTGTACATAATAGAACGCTGTCTCATCTTTAAGATTCTTCTTCTCAGTAAAGATGCCCCTAACCCCAAATTAGTCACTGCTGGAAATAATCCCTCACGTGGATCCACTATTATTTAGAAAATTATAGTGGTTTAGTGTTATTTCAACTTCAGCATGACAGAAGCTTACTTCAAAAGGTAATTAAAACCTTCGTTTGCTTTTGACCTTTTTTATTTTTAAATCAATCAAATCAAATTTGGTTCAGACTAATTTCGTGGAAGAAATGTGTGTAAAATACTGATAATTGCATCCCATAGGGTGTTAACCACATGGGACTGTGCTTTATAGTCATATCATGCATTTTAGAGGGTGCATGTTGCCAATGAAATGTTCTGCCATATGTATTTCATCTACATACTATATTCCAAATACAAGCAATTCTTCTCAGTTCGACAAGGTCAATTTCTTTTGTGTTCATGGATTTAATATTCGGATTAACCTCCACCTTAGATTGGCTGGGTTGGGGTGCACCACAGAGCAAGGTCTTGTTGTGGTTTCCACTTTGGGGCTTGGATGAAAAATACTGTAAGACCCCAGGGGGGAGTGAAGGGAGGGTCAGACCACCTTGACTCACGCCCCCGCTCCTTCCACGCACCCAATCCACTCCTATCTAAAAGCCGTCACCCGCTGGCTGCAGAATTGAATTGACTATTGATTTCCTTCCCTCCACAGGTCAGCTGTGATGGCAGCTGTTAGCGGGCTGGCTGAAAGACACCCTGCGGAGAGAAGGGAGGCTCCAGCAGGAAATACACAAGCACAGATGCACACGCATGCGTTTCATTAGCACTGTCTGGGCCTGTGTAAAGACCAAGAATATTGTTGCACCTCGGTGCAACCACTAAGTTCCTCACTGATATGAGCCAGTGTGTCTGTATGCTTGACTTTCATATTCACACCAGTAAAGTGAAACAAAAGAACGTTAGCTGTTAGCTTTAGCTGTGTTCCAGTGATACGACAACAATAATCCTTCACAGGGGCCATTTGGAGTTGAAATCACAAAGATGTTAAAAAAAAACAAACAACATACCAGAAGCATCATCAGAAACCATTGAAATTTTAAAATGCTTTATAACCATTGACTTAACGGTAAACTTTTGAAAGTTCTATCAGTCTCTTGTGATTGACCCTGCGGTCCACCTCAGTCAGCACACATTTTCTATGGAAAAGCAGATGGTTTCAGGAGCTGGATTTAAACATGAACTTATGTCAGGGAGCATGCCATTCACGGTGCCTTATTAATACCTTGGTAAATAAATTCTGTTGAGGAAATGGACTAAATACTGGTTTTGTGACAGATTCTAAGTTTTTTCTTATAAAATAAGTCAGTGACAGGAAAATTGTCAAAACAAGATCATGAATAAAATAGCCAAAGCTGTGGATCACACATGGTCCTCTTTTGGGATGTTAGATGTGGGGTCAGCTTGAGACCCATGACCAGTCAATATAATGAAATTAATGAACCTGCTTCATTTTATATAGTTGTCACGCACAAATACCATAACCCACATCCAGAGTGGAAATCTGCTCACTGTCGAGAATTTACCATTAAATGATTAATTTAGAGGTCAGAGTTTCTGATATAATTTATTTTATTTTGATATTTCACCTTTTCAGCCGCACTCAAATGGAGATAGCAGCACGATGACAAATTATTCAGAAATTTGAAATTTAAGGATTAAAATTTGACCTAAGAAAAAAGACCAAAGGACCAAGGTTATCTGAAGAATTTAACTACGAAATAGCATACCCAACATCAGACAGATTGCAAACAGATTATGGGATTTGTGAAAGGCTGACCCTCTGTAAATGCAGCACCTGTGAGCCAAGTCACTGAGCCAAGAAAATATGTACCCTTTACAGCCAGCAGATGGCACTCTAGTAACATCCAGAAGGCAGTGAACGTAAGGGAACAGGAGAGCCACTTTTATCCATTTGGAATTCAGTTTATTGTGTAATGGCACCATTTTAAAGTGAAAGCGAAGTATCAACACTGGATAAGTTGGACAAAGGCCAGAAAAATGGTAGATTAATAAATCTCAGCCTTTTTTAAATTCTATATAGAAAATGACTGCCTACCAACTTCAGAATTCCTACCAGATATGTTGACAACACAGCCAAGCTATGCGTCAGACCCCTTTATATGAATCAAATGTTTGTCGTCACATGTTTATTAACAGGATTACCCTTGACCAAACTGTTTTAGATTCATGCTTGGGACCCAAATCCTTTTCATCCTGTCAACGGGACCACGGTTCATCGCCGGGACATCTGATCTGGGGGCAGCAGCCTCTCGTCCGGGGCCATAACCAGTTAGACCTCTCTGGTAAGGGCCGTGACTCCAAATCCGAGGGAGGGGGAATCCGCTTCGAAAAACGCCATGTCTATTTGGGGCAGACTCATCATCAACAAGGTCGTGCTCACAGTAGACAAATAAGCCCGGTTTAGTTTGACCTTGAGGATCTCACCTCGCAGCGCTGGGCCGTCCTGGGGCTGCAGGCAGAACCGGAGGGGCTGCCAGCTTGACCTCTTCAAAATAGGACTTGGGATTAATAACCGAGCGTCCTCTGGGAAGCCTCGGGACTGGGTTGGCAGTGTATTCGCTTTGAACTGGGTTGGGAGTACCACGGCTCAGTGAAGGTGTTGATTCTGATCCCCTGGGGTGAGCCTGTTTATGGACTCTGTCACCCACAGATTTCACTCCTGGGTGAGTCTGTCCGTGGGAGGCCATCAGACGTTTAACTGCGCCCTGTCTGTGGTCATTACGATTGTAAGGCTGAGGTCTTGATGGCAGGGGACCAGTGGGCGGCCCATAGTGAGCTGCACTGTGGACTCCTGAAGAATCCACTCCTAAAGCAGCTGCATGGGTCATAGCAGCAAAGAAGGAATCAAACCGTTGTGTGTCATTTAATTAGGTTTGTTCATTAAACCACATACCTCTTGCACAGTACACACCTCCAGCTGACACATGGCCAACGAAAACAAGGCTATAAATGACAAACACACAGTTAGCCAAACAACACAGAAATAAGCGTTCCGAATAAAACATCTAAAATACCTGAGAAGGATCACCAAAGCTACACCCGTCACTGCACTCATATCAGCGAATACAGGAGTGGCAACACCTGCCTGTCTTGACTTCTATCACAGCCTCTCCCAAACCTCACCCAGGCCTGATTTTCTAATTACAGACAGCTGGTTGTCACAGACACCCAAACCACTGAATCCAGTCAGCCACTGGCAAATTGCTTCTTTAGAGGCAGCGTGCGAGCAGCAGCACTCAAGCACACGTTCTCCTTTATTCTGCACATTAGTGCATTCAAACACATATGTACGGCTGTGTGCACGAGTGTAGGAACAGTGGCGGCAACGTATTAATCAGTATGTAAAAAAAAAATCAGTCTATTAATCCTTTAATCAAAAGTGTGATGAAAAGCACAAGTTTAGCTCTTAATAACCTAAAGCAGATAATTAAAAATTCGAATTTACCAACCCTAAACCAATGAAAATTTTAGGCAAAGATGGCTTCCAAAAAAAACAATTTTGACCTAAAACAGTAGATAGTGTTTTTGTTCATTTGATTTTCACATTCTTGAAATAGGGAAGAAAATGTTTAAAAAAGATCATTTTATTCACTTAACATTAAGAAGCAGGAGGCAGGAACAGAGCTCAGATTCCAAGCTTGATAAATGTCATGATAGAGGAAGCATTTCATAATTCACTCAAATTATTCTTGTCAGGACTGTGAAGCTAAACACAGGCTTGATTTAATTCTGTAATTGCAAGTTCAACTTTACCCTAAACCCATCATTTTGCAATTAGCAGTTCCTAGCATCATTTAAAGTGAGGTAAAGCAAGTAATGGAATTCAAATTACAGGTGACGAGAAACCAGGATTTTGAATGCACCACACGACGGCAGAGCTCACTGTTGTTGTTGCCATCCCAGCCTGGAAAGGGAACCAAATTAGCAACGACCTTTTCTCAAAGGCAGAGGTGCGATCTGAAAAGCATCTTTCCGTCCGCTGCTAAAGATGGATATGTGACATCCTGCTGATCTTTGGTGTTTGACTCATGCATTCATCGAAATCTCCGAGAAACTGGCAGCGCCGCATGTCCGTCAGCAAAGCACCTGTGCTTTTGGCCGACATTTCTAGGTGCTCCGTGCGGACGAGACTGAGTCGCTTAACACCCTCCCCCTGGAGGGAGGGTTACGCGACGCCAGATCAGAGAGAGTGTCGGTGCTCCACCTCTCAACCTCGGGGTGACGGTGAGCCTTCATGCTTTGCTTCCATTATCCCCTCTGGGCCTCATTTGTGATGAATGGGAGGTCTGGGGTGTCATTTCCAATGTTGACACAGACTGAGCAGCCTCTGCGGACTGCCAAATGACCAGTGAACTCTGACACAAGGAGCAACACCGTCCTTCGGTAATGGCTGCTTTGAGCATAATGTGGCAGATAATGCAACCAGGACCACAATTAAACAGCTCATATTTGCTTTCTACTAATTTTCCCAAAGTCATGTTAATATAAATTAGAACCAATTAGGCCTAATAATATACAGTCCTCAGAGGATTCACATCAAAGCTCATGAGCACACAATCCAATTACGACTGTTTACTGTTTAGATTAAAATGCTCAGTCTTCCGGTCTTAAACCCAATGCTCGTATCAGTAGACAATATTTGCCAGAGTGTCTTTTCAACTGTGCGTGGGTGTGTGTGTGAACGTGTATTTGCTCATATGTACGAGTGAAAGAGAGAGAGAGAGAGAGAGAGAGAGAGAGAGAGAGAGAGAGAGAGAGAGAGAGAGAGAGAGAGAGAGAGAGAGAGAGAGAGAGAGAGAGAGAGAGAGAGCAACAGCGAGTGACAAAGAGTCTGCAGGCTGTTGTGTTTTATTTTCTATTTTTTTCAAGGAAAACTCCCAAAATACATGGCAACAACTGATGCTTCAGATGGAATAAAACTCAGGCTTCATATACTGCAAGTTAATTATTCTTTAAAAAGGGTGCAACACAGTGGTTGACTCAGTGACCTCACAGGCCTGCACATTAACTTAATTGGAGATTCTAAACTGCCCCTCAGCAGGATTAGCAGTGGTAACCAAAAAAGATGGACGGATGGAGGAACGATCTGGAGAGAAATGGCGTACCATGAGAGGTTGTACACCATTATAGATATACAGCCACAACAACAACAACAACTGCAGCAAACTCAGCAGCTAAAGACAGAGGGAGACCAGAGTCTATGAGGATGGCTGGTGCTGATGAAAGCAAAGTTTTGGGAAGTTATGGGGTAGATGTGCTTCTAAGCAACTGAGCGATGAGGCATTCGCACAGGCTATGATGAGGGGCAGCATGGTGGTGTGGTGGGGAGAATAGACTAGAATGGCTCTAATGTCATTATACATGGCACAACACAAAAACAGGCAGACAACAGTAAAAACAACAATACAAAGAACAAGAAACTGATGCCAGAATAGAACAGTAGCACACCAGCATTGCACAAATATCCATGTTGTCCTGTAACATCTCCCTCATGGTAGTGGGTCAAACAGACCCGTGTGAGAGGTGTCTGTGGAGATGCCGCTGACCTTCTTCGCCAGACACAGGGTGCAGATAAGGCCCAGGTATGGGGGCTTCATCAGTCTTCACCACCTGGAGCAGATCTTCACAGCCACACAGTTGGTTCACCGTACAAATACGCAGCTTGTCAGGACGCTCTCAGTGGAGAAGGTTAGCAGCAGTCGGTGTCAGATGGGTCAGTCCTAGTTTGTGGGAGAAGAATAGCTACTGCTGGTGCTTTTTGATCTGTCCGGAGGCATAAGAGTTTATCTGATAGTTTGACTCCAAGTAACTTTGTTTTCGTCACATTCTCCAGCGCTTCTTCATGCAAGTGGAGAGGGCCGTGGGCAGTTCTGGTGTTTCTCCTGTGCAAAGAGGGTTAACAGCATTAGACTCAACACACACTTCTGTGGGATTCCTATTTAAGGATGAGGCCCTAACCATCTCTTACCTTGGACAGTCTTACAGGAAGCCCATAATCCAGTCCTCATCCTGTTGACCTGCTGATGTGGGATCAATGCATTTAAGGCGAGAGTGAAGCGTAAGAGCAGCATACTGGCATCGTCTGTGGAGCAGTTTCTTTGATGTCCATCCATCAAAGAAGGACTGACCTGAGGTGAGACAGTACCAGCTTCTCAAAGCACCTCATCACTGGTGTTAAAGCCACCGGGCAGTAGTCATTCAAGCACGTCATCTGGTGGTTAAAACCCCAAACCCTCAGGTGGTCCACACATGCCCTCAGCACCAGCAGGGACTGCACCTGCCCTCCAGGTTTAGTTGCAGCTCGGGCCTTTCACATGCTTTCCAACACGAGCGGATACTTCAGTTTCCTCCCATTATTCAAAAACATGCACAATAGGTTGTTTGAAGGCTTCACACTACAGGCCTAAATCAGATTTTTTAAATTCTTTTTTTTAATTTTATACTTTTATTATTATTTAAGATATCCGATTTTGTATTTTAAGTTATTATGCAGTGGATGCTGATGATTGTGTATTTAAAGCAAATCATTCATCTAACTGAATCATCATCATTATCATCAGGTAGAAGAAAAGCTGATTCAATTCACTTGGGTGCAGTGTGAACGGTATAGCCTACTCTTAAGACAGAGTCTGCGGGTGAACCGTCTGTATCCCACAACAGACCAGTAATCTGTTTATGGCTATTCCCACGTCTCCACTCCTGATCCCCACCACCATAATCAGGATTAAACATTAAATAACAGTTAGATAAATATAATCAGTACAATTTTTGAGAATATGTATATGTCTACAAATGGAATTCCATAGTGAATAACTTAATATGTTATAAAAGTGCATCTAATGCCAGTAAGAACTTAAACAACAGAACCAGAGTCAAAGAGAGAAAGCTTGTTTGGCCCTAAACATTTTTTTTTAAACATTTTCTTTATATATATCATGTTTGATTTTATTATTGATAATTATTATTATTGTTAAACATTTTCTTATTTTGTAAATTTAGAATGGAAAGAGCCTTAAAATGATCCTCCAATCACCCTGCTGCCCACTGCTCCATTGACTCCCAAAGATGTAGAACATCCCTGGGT
This sequence comes from Arothron firmamentum, assembly GCA_016586285.1. Lineage (NCBI taxonomy): Eukaryota > Metazoa > Chordata > Actinopteri > Tetraodontiformes > Tetraodontidae > Arothron > Arothron firmamentum. Next base: position 288,369 of record BJFM01001166.1, on the reverse strand, counting down.
GAGACGAATTTAAAGCATCAGTTAGGCATCGGTGAGCATCTCGCTTCACTGCAGTGAAAAAAAAAAACGATTCTCCGCCTCCCCGTCAAAGTCCATAGATGCTGATATTTAACAGGTTTCTTGAAACTGAGATACCATGACAAGGAAAATGTCAACACAAAAAGTATGTATCTGAACTTTTTTTGGTTGACATTTTAGGAGAAGCTTCCGATGTAGTCTTAGAGTTCAAAATTGTATGTAATATATGATAAGAATGGTAGTTTTAAAGCAATGTTACCATGATAGCTTTTTTATTTTTAGCTCGGCACTAATGATAATTAGCTGAACACAGTCTTGTTTGCTACTAGTATCGGTTGTCTTCCTTCAGCCAATCCACTGCTCAAACATCAGTTTCCTCTCATCAATGTAGAGAACAGATCCTGATCTTTTTGAGCTCCCTGGGACGCTGACTGCCTCCACAACATGAATGGGAATCAGTAGAAAGATGGAGAAAACAAGGAAGAAGAAGAGGAACGCATGCACACAATGAGCAACACTGAAACGTGAGAAGCGGTCAAAATGCATGCTGGGTAAGATATCGAGGAATAAAAGACTGGAAATGATTGTGTGCACGAGGAAGCTAACCATTTGCTTCTATGCACCCAAATTAAAAAGCTCTCCAAGTCATTTCCGTTGCACGCAACTTTCATCTTCAAGGCTTGCCTACATCAGGCATGCTGAGCCTGCGATTTCAGACAACAATTAATTTTGCCTTTTTTGTGGCGACTGTTTTCTCATCTTTTAACGAACTGAGCAGAAATGTTCTCCTGCGAGCGAGCTGTCTCTCTCTGCAGGACTTCCATAACAAAAGAAAAACGTGACAAGACTCTATGGACTGAAACATAATTAACAGTGCCACAGCCAGGATTCCAATTAGGAAAAGGAGCAGTCAGCAAGTAATGCTAATCATATTGCAAAACAAATGCTCCGTGTGACTGGTTCCAACATCAGACAGAGATTTCTTTTTGAGATGCAGTCACCTGCTAGTCCTCCTTCGGATTTCTGAACACAGCTCTAGATGTAGCTGTCCTCAACCATCTCGCCACTTGGCTCTGTGTCAGAGTTTAATTAGCTCTGTCTGGGTTCTGCAGTGGCCCGAGTTACCTCTGTGAGCTTTAGTCAAGACAAGAGCAGTGACAGCTGGTTTAAACATTATGTTTACATTTTTGGATTGTGAAAAATAGCTAATTGGTTTGTTTTTTTTTGCTTTTGTTGTTGACCAAGTCTCTTGAAAAGTGTGATTTAAATAAAATCACTATTGGTCAAATTATTTTCTGATCATTTGTCTTTTTTAACATTTTGCATAGTTATGTTGTTATAAAACCCTGCATTGTTATGTGCACAATTACGTACTTTCAGGTTTATCCAATTAAGAAGCTATTGTGGAAGCACAAAAGGTCATTACATTTGTCCTATTTATCTTTTAAAGCAGCAGTATGTAAGTTTGTGACCAAAACTGGTGCTGCAATCAGATTCCAAACACTGTGGAGTGGTATCCCTCTGCTTCTCCCCAGAGTAGAGGTTGCCTGATCCAGGAGGAGCGTCTACTACAAGCAGGTACCATGGCAAGTGACGACTTTTACGCTATAGGTTAATTGTCTGTAGAATGATGCTCTACTATGAACGAAAGTGCACGATGGTATTTGACTGTGGAGAATATTTGAAATGTAAGTGTCTACATTAAGTTAAATTAAGTTAGTCAAACTACGCTGGATCTTACCTGTCCATTTAGAAGAAAATTAGCAACCTAATTTTAGGTTGCTTATTTTCAAAATTTACTCAATCAGCTGTCTCCATCTTTCAAAGGCATCTTAGATCCTTGTTTGGTTTCTGACTTTGGTTTCTGACGTATTTGGGAATCAGAACAAGGCCTTTTAGGTTTAGTAACATCAGGCGTTCGTAGCTGCAGCTCAGTGATAAGCGGCAACCCGGGTGGGGGTGGGTGTCGCAACAGACCAAAACACAAAATGATAACGTCAACATTATTTACAGGCTGTCACTTTGCTTTTGAAATGAGAATATTTTGACTGGACTCGTGTTATCAGTGGTTTAAATGTTTGAAATTAACAAGATTCTTTAATGTCTGGTGACATATATATATATATGATTACTTTGAATACAAGTCTTAGAGACAGCTCCTTTAAATTTTCTTTAATTATCTTTTGGCTTTAGTCATTTAGACTGGTGAAATATCAGAGCTCTGCCTTTAAAAAAAATATATATATTCATATCTCATATTTAACATCAAGCATTTCTAATCACCAAGAAAAAAGACACGCTCGCATTTTGGACCATCTGTTGCGGTTGATCATGTTGATCAAAGAGATATGAATTAATTGTTTGTACATGTTGCTTTGGTGTCACCAAAACTACTTTTACACTGCAGGCAACAGTCAACACAACAAGGAAACAAGCAGGGTACATGCAGTGAGGGACGAGGGAATCAGTGGAAGGACAGCGAATTAAAGGAAATCACTCTGAAATTTTGCTTGCTCTGATCACACCTCTACTCCTAGCTCCACACCCAAAGACACTTGATCCAGCAATAGCCAAAAAGGAAGATCTCTCAGATGGTGGAAGGAAAAATGAAAAATGTTTTGCCGAATTGTTAAATCTTGCATGACCTCCTCTGCACATTCCTGTAACATCACCCCATCAAAGACAATCTTTTCTGCAGTTGGCAGTATCTGTTCTCAGTTTAGAGCAAGCCTCCTATGTGACCATGTGGACATGCTGACTTACCTCCCTATGAATTAACTATAATTGACAAGTTCCATCATGTAGTTTCAACTTGAAACAGTCTCACAATACCATGCAAAATACTTTATTTAAAAAAATAATGTCAGGGTATCCCCTCCCACCACAGTGAGCAACTACCAGACTCAATATGCATACAGAAGTTCCGTACAATCAAATATTAATGTAATAATTGTTTTGCAGTTATTTTTTTGTTTTATTGTTTGTCTGTTTTTGTAGCACAAATATGTGCATTCAGTCATTTTTAAATTATTCCTAACTTTTTTTTGTTTTTGTTGCGATGTCTCAATTATCCAACAGCCTGTTTTTGTCCCAGCACCAGCAGCTACAACCAGCATCATTACGATGGGATGTAATGTTCTTCTTTTTTGGATCTATATAAAAGAGCATCAAACAGCTGCAGCTCATGGGGGAAGTCCAACATCGTTTAAGGTTATCTTTCCTGTATCTGTGTTACACTGGCTCAATCAACCAGTCACCTGACAGCATGTGTGAAACCTCCAGGGTGACAAAGACCTGATAGAAGTAGCAATCAAAAGCAAGATCATGCACGGTTTACAAAGAGGTTTCCAGTACCCGGGTTTATTAAAATAAATCTACCAACTCACCTTTCAATATCTGACAACATAACGACAGAGCAACTGTGCCCTTCCAAAACCTCTTTTAAAGGGCCCACTGCAAATGTTGCTAATATCAAAATCCAGCATTCTGCAGCATATTATTATTATTATTATTATTATTATTATTATTATTATTATTATTATTATTATTATTATTATTATTATTATTATTATTATTATTATTATTATTATTCAAATTGAAGTTGAACTAGTTGTTCGTGTTGCATCTCTTGGGATGCATACCATAACACCGTGTCTTGCTGTAGATGTTACTAGGCAGCATCTTTACAGTCTGGAGATCTGATAACTCCATCTGGACTGTGTGTCATTGAGCAGTCTGCATGACAGTTGCGCACTTTGTCACACAAATCGAGGAAATCGTCAGTGATCAACTTTAATAGACGTCTCGTTTTATCTCCGTAGCCATGAATTGTAACTGTTTAATGAAGGTTTTTTTTTAAATTTTCATTTACACAAACTGTAACAGTCAAACTGAAGATGTATGACCAAGCTTTTCTGTGTGTTTTCTGAAAAGAATTTCAACCAATCTCTCATGAGTTCTATTCTACCACTTCACTACCATGGCTGGTCTAAAGGTCCTCCTTTTCCTCTTTAATTCATTGTGTTGTGCTTGGAAGGATGATCAAGAGGCTTGTTGATCTTTTACCACCGCCTTTATTTCCTGAGCAAGAGCAGAACACACACTGGTCACACTCGTTGGTTCGTTGCAGGTGGGTCACACGCAGCTCACGACAAGGAGATAGCGTGATATTTTAGCACAGTGGCTAATTAGATAAGCCTCAGAGTGCATCAGATCATTAATTGAACATGCTAAAGCTATTAAAGTACTGTAACCATTTGTAACTCTTCTCAGTAATAGATGTCACATGTTCAGATGATGTATATAATGACATTAGAGCACGTTTGTCCTCTGTGCTGTGCTGAATGACTCACCTCATCCATTGTAATTGCTACTGGCAGCCTTAACTCCCATTGAGGGGAGCACTCTGAACCACCCAGGCATAAATATGGGCATAAATATTAAACAATCTATGGCAAGTAGAACACAATAGTATACAAACACTATTCCATTGGCGCCAATGCAAATTATAGATAAGGAGACTGTATCTGAACAGTCTGTGGGCCAACTGTCTGCTTCACACTTCTAGAGACAAAACCAGTCCCAAAAACAGGTCAGATTTTGCACCATGAGTCACGAAGACGAGGTTTTAAAACTCTCTACAAGTTCCAGCCGATGATGATTTTCAGAGCTTCTGTTGATAAGTGCTCACTTTAAACAAAATGTGAAACTGCAAATTCTATGAAGATTTCAATTTGAACGTAAATGCTGGTTTAGTACATACAATATGCATACACTTTAAGCTATGTACAGAAGGTCCTTATCAAAATATTTAACAAAATGAAGATTTTGCAATTTCCCTTTTTTCCACTTGTTTCTGTCATAATCTGAAAAAAAGAAAGAAGTTGAAAGTAGTTGAAAGTACCTCAGATTTGAAATCACCAGGGAACCCTAAAGATTCAGCTCCTTCTGTTTGTCAGTATTCTGACAGATGGTGAGAGCAACTCTAGTAATAATAATGTAGGTGTTTGTCATGGTGCTAAGTTGTGACTTTCACCAACTGCCACCACCCAGCTTTAGTTTGCCGTGACTGGAATGCCTGATCGGAATTGTCTGAGTATCTCTGGGATCAGCCGCTCCTCATCTCTGCCGTCATGCACAGCACATCTGCCCGTGCCCTGCAGTCACACTCGCCTCATGTTGGGCCGGCCCTCACCAACTGCTATTTTAAGCACAACACATGACAAAGCTTAATGTTTTAACATATTTTTTCCACAACTAACTATTATTGGGAGATTATACATGTGAGGATGGCTGTATGTTTCAAAATAAGAACTCATCCTGAAGTTTGAAGGGCCTTTTATTAGATGTTCTTTTTCCTGCTGCATGGATCCGGGCCGCTGACAAACCCAGTGTCCACTGTCAGCATCTGCCTTTGCTGTTCTCTTTTTTATAAAAACCTGCCTATGCTGTATTATATATATATGTATTATGTGTATTATGTTTGCTATGTTTGTACATTTGTTTCGCTCTCTCTCTTTTAATCTCTCTGTCCTGTCTCCCTCTTCTTTTCCTCCTTTACCCAGCCGGCTTTCAACAGGCTGGTCCCTCCTCGTAAGCCTGGTCTTGCTCAAGGTTTCTTCCTGTGAAAAGGGAGTTTTTCCCTTGCCACAAAGAATATGTAGAAAGTTCTTAAATGGGTGACGAATGGGGGGTTGTGCGACTGCGAACACCTCACGTAACACCTCGCAGTCTATGTAAAAAAAAAAAAAAAATGTTTGAGATCAAGCTTCACTGGTTCTTGTTTAATGCAGAATGCGATGCTTTCGACAGAGGGACTCGCAGCATGAATCCAGATATTTAGCAACCCTTCTGAGACGACCCAACGTGCTTGCCATTGTTGCAGAAATAGATATTCAAATTCTGCACCCGCTATCACAGTTCAGATCCTGTGTTTTGCTGTATTTTTTTTTCCTTCGCAGAGCTGCTGTGTGGCAGGAAAAGGATGGGGCGACAGTAGGTGTGAGAGCCGCTCTCCATATGTTGTGACATTTGGGGGCCTTGCTGATGTCTTGGCCCCTTCGCGTTGTTGGTGGTGTCTGTGCGTCCATCTCTGCCAGCATCGCCTGGCCTTCTGCCTCCTGACCCGACATCACCCTCTGTTCTACTGCTGAGGTCAGAGGTGAAATAGATTTGAAAACAATGCTTCACTATCGATGATTATACAGTTTTGGTCTACTTCCATATGGTTTTTTTTTTGCTTTTTCTCACACTGCTCATACAAAATTTTCATTATTTACAAGCAGCTTCTCAGCTCCTCCGCACCCACTTACACCCCGCGCCACTGCAAAAAGAATTTCACTAAATACCTTGACAAAATATCTTCGTGATATCGAGTGTTTATTTATTTATTTATTTATTATTTTTTAAAGATTTGAACAATTCAAACAACTGGATCCAACATGCCTGCAGAGACTCCTTCAAGAGAACAGATGGAAAAACATTTGGACATTAATCTATAAACCCAGGGGTGGAAGACCAAGTGCGTGCGTGTGTGTGTGTGTGTGTGTGTGTTTGTGTGTGTGGTATAAGCCAGCAGGGGAATCCAGACGCACTCCCAGTAGCTCTGAGTGGACTTGTCTTTAATATTTCAGTTATGGTCTTTAAAGCGATGAGCGGATTCCCTGGAGATGCATTTTGACACAGAAAGGCCACAGCTGTGCTTTCACATCAAACTAAGTGAGGAAAGCATTGATCTGAGGAGAGATCAGTCTCTCACCACTATTGGTGTATTATTAATCAATTAACCTGTCAGAGTGTTTATCCAGGCATAGATGCACAAATGACAGGCTTGGCTGACATTAAATGAACTCTGTGAATTATTTATTTGCTCCTGACACTTTCTTTGCGCTATGACCTTGTTTTCTTCTTTTTAGGTTACCTCATAAAGATGCATTTTAGAGGAGCCTATAATAATCAGATTAATAATTTCTATAGGTTACTGTTACAAGGGTTTCTGATTTGGATGATTCACTTAAAAGGATCGTCAACACACCGTGCTATCCCTTAAGCAAAGAAAAGGTGTTATTATGATACCTAAAATAACATTCATAGCTATTTTCATTAATTCTTTGCTCTTTACTAGATGCTCTGTCTGCATTTTAAAATGTATTTTTATTTATTTACTTTTTT
>BJFM01001166.1:246726-258877 GCA_016586285.1 Arothron firmamentum | reverse complement strand
GACCCTTATCATGGCTGTGCCACAGTTCTCAGAAGGGGGTAATGCAGAAATTCAGCTCCTCATGTGGTATATTGATCAGAGTTCTTGCAGGTTTATGTCAAAATGCATGTGCTGTTTTTTTGCATCGATCTTGTGTCAGTGAAAGGAGGCGAGCCTGTTTGATAATTGACAAAGGAGGAAAAACTCCCTGTTCATCATCAGAGTTGGATATTGAGTGATGACATCGCTTCCCCAGGTGCTGGTCACGTGACTGTCTCGCTGATGCCTTCGCATCCTGGGGTTTTTTTTTTTTCTGTAGGTGTGTCCAAACAGGACGACTGATACCCGGAGACCAGTCGCATGTCTGTGAGTCTGACATTGTCAGCCTGGTCAACAGCTGCAACAGCAGGTCACCTTTGGACAGGTGGACTCACGTCCTTCCTGTAGGGCTAACCATCCACTGTAACGTCGGTAACACAACGCAGAAAGAGGTGGAAATGGCAGCCAGAGGAAATTAACAAACAAACATGGAACGAATGACACGTGCACCCACGCAGGATCATCCGCTGACCACTGAGTCATCTAGAATTTGGAATGGCACAGTTTTGAAATGACAGACATTGTCTGCAGTGAATACAAAGATCGGTGACTCTGATGATCACTGACTTTGAACATGAAATTCAGGTCAAAATGCATTGAAAGTCAGAAAGTCACGCCATACATCAGCGCTCCCAAACACCCATGTTAATTCAATTAAACCCATAGCCCTGTTGTTTTTTGGGTTTTTTTCTGTAATTTCTATTGTTGTTGTGAAGCTGCAGCAGCGTTTGCGGTCCATCAGCGATTTCATTAATGGCCTGAAGCAGGTAATTGATCAATGCCATTCATTAACCTGGCCTGTTTTAATCAGCACACTCAAAGCACCCACTGAGCAGGTTGGCATCGACAGCTGCGGTTAGTGGGTGGTTCTGCTCTCGTCTCATTGACGAAGAACACTGCTGCGTTGATTGCTCAATTAAAAAAAAAGGGGGGGGGGGGGAATTCAAATTAACGACTCTGCCCGGTGAAGACCGATTTCTCTTTTCACAAATTGTAATGGAAGATATTGGCTAACTGTGGGTTGTTTTCCCCCTCTCTTTTAAATCCAAAAGAAGGCACTCCTTCACTGCGTTTGCTCAGTCTGTCTATCCCTTCCTGATTTTCCTGAACACATCTGGAGCAAATTGTCTCTGCGCCACTGTGACCTGACTTGTGTTCATTAGCTTTCACTTTCCTTTCCTTTCCTTCGGCTCCTCTCCCTTCACTGACTTGTCTGATGGGATGTAGTCTGCTCAATGCTGATGCAATCTGGCCGGCTCGCCAGCTGTGTTTCTGGCCAGTCTCCTGGCGAAGCAGCACTCTTTTCCTCTCCCTGAGGATGCAGGTTAACAAAGGAGGAAAGACTGGTGCTGGTATCAGCACTGTCGTTTCACAGATTTGTGCTGCGCAGGTTGCCAGCTTTGGCTGTCTGAGAACGAGGAAGAGACAATGTTTTATTGTGCATTTGGAAGAAAAGAGGGATATGTGCAGACATTGCAACACCTCGCACTCAAGTGTCACGCTAAGCACTTCTCGATTGCTCAGAGCACGCAAAGCAGCTTGATTGTGAAGGTAAATCCCTGAAAGACGGCCTGTGCTCCACCTCAGGCTCATAGCAGGCTGCCACCAGTAGTCAGTGCTGCAGCCCCACTTTCAGCCTGCAGCCGCTGCGGCCAGCACAACAATCCAGAGGCCCGGGATTAGGGAAATAATGTTAGCTCGTCACACACTCCCCACTACGCAGTGATCGGTACTTTTGTTGCTTAGCAATACGAGTGTTTGTACATGAACTCTACGAGAAGCAGCAGTGCCAAGAGGCAGATGTAACGTGCATGAATATGAATAACTCTCCATCCTAACATCTCTGCCTCTGTTCACATTTTTTTTTTTTTTTTTTCAATGTGTGTTGACCTCTCCTTGCCCAGCTTTAGTGTAATTGGTTCACCTTGAGAAATACATGTTTGCCCAGTATCCCAACAGAAGCCTGTTTGGGGAAAATCAGAAATGTTTATTCAGTTTTTAACATTGAGTGTCCCTTGTTGATTGAATGTCACAGCATTAATGTACCATTATTCTGTTTGATGGATTTAGAGAAAAAGTGAGAAACGAGTCTACATTCAGTCTGGTTGGTAATTGTGCAGGAATAGGAATCACTACTTGCTTGACATTCATGTAGCTACCAGGTTTTTGCAATGATTTATTTTCCCTCATTATTTAAACATGATTTATCTGAATAAAAAGTGTCTACTTTTACCTAATTATAATGCATTGTTATTAAAAAAAACACTCGTTTCTGATTGCAGGTGGATTCCTGCTGCTTTGCAGAATAGACATGACCGTGTCCTGACAGGTTGACAAATGCCAGGAAAAGCTGGCTGATTTAATGACACACTCTCTCTTATTATTGTGGAGTGCTCAGATTGATTTTAAAAGATTTTCCCAACCATTTGTCAAATGCGAGAAGCCGTTTATGAGCACCAAAAATCCCCATGTGTGTCGCATCCGTGCGGTCACATAAAACTCCAGATGAATTTGATGGAAATATGGTGCCTGTTTACACAGATGAAGACGTATGAGCCTAAAAATAAACACTGGTCATGGTATCACTACGTTCCATATTGTATCTACACCATGTGGAGACTAATAAATGCAAATATCACCCCGAACAGCCTTCAGCCTTCTCAGAAGGAGTGCTCCTCTCATGATGGGGTCACCACTGGAAGCAACTGGAATAGATCACAGATAAACAATGTCGGTGTAAATTATCATATTTACATATAGAACCCTGCTCATACGCTTCTTCACTGTTTCAACAATCTCTTCTGCAGATTCAATTTGTTACGCCTCAAAAATTAGATCAGGTAACATTTTAATTTGTTTGATTCAGGAATATTCAATGTTCCTGTGTGTTGTAAACAATATATAGGTTTTCTAATCAGATGTCGGAAACCGTTCAGTGAAATGAAAATAATCTTTACTGGGGCAAAAATAAATGGTGGCCAAAAGCAAAACAAATGTATAATAAAGTGTCATTGAATGAGTTGAACATTAATATCTAGTTTATAAAAAACAGATGTAAAAAGAGTTTATTGTATGGAATTTATCAATTTACAGCAGTAATAAAAACTACTTCTGAGGCTCTTTTAGATTTTATATATAAAATGTGTTTTTGTGGTTGCTCTGCTGAAGAGGAAAATCTGCTGTTGATAAAATAGACAATTTACACTGATGTTACAAAAAAAAAAAAATCAGTTTTAGTGCTGAGCAGGAGGGACGTTGGGACATGAAAACCATATTTAAGGTTGGAAAAATAGGAAAAGTTCAGAGCGCAGCCACTGCTGTGAATTCTCAGCTAAATCTCCCATTAAATGTGGATAAATCCCAGTAAACACTGGAGCTGGTTATTGGAGGACAATATGGGCACTGGAGAGATTTTCCTTTATCCGCCCACTTTAATGATGAAGCCCTCAAATTTTATCAAGAGTTTTACCAAAACACTCCCAAAGTACAACACCAAAGAACCTCTGGATGGGAATCAGAAACCAGTTAACAAAATGAAAAAAAAGAGTCATATTTCTAGATTTTTGCAACTATTATGTGTTACCCAAGCAGTGGAGGTGTGAACGATTGTGGAAGAGTTCAGTTCACTACTCTATAAAACATCTATTACAGTTATATTACTTGTTTCGTGCACACAGTGAAGAGTTTCATTTCATATGAAATGTTGCACAGTTATTCTGGTTTCACCGTAAATTTTGCAGTTGAAGCTACAGCTGCAATTATACTCGCAAGACCGTCAGATCATATGAGTGTTTCTGTGCATTACTGTCATGTTGGGTGTCAGAAAACTGATGCTAAATTTACCTTTGATGACAATCGATGCATTTATATAACTGACTGAACCAGTGCAAACTCAAAAGAACCAGTAGGCCTATGTAATGGTCAAATAAAGAGAGAAAAAACAACAAAAATTAGTTTTATGTCAGAAGCATGATGTGACGAGGAAACATGAATTAATAACGTATGCTTTCGTATCCTTCGTATGCTGCAGATATTGTATATGCCTGCATACAACCTCTGGAGCCGGTTGGTCTAAATTCCCACTCCTCACAGCTCCACTTCCCCGCCTGACTCCTCATTGACAGCCGAGTCACATTCGTAACAATCCTCAGGCAGTAATTGCCATTAAAAAAAACCCTGTTTATCTGGTTGGAAACAGCAGTCCCAATGAATACACACCACCGCGGGGAGCGAGGTGAACAAAATGCAGCAGAATGTAGCCCTGATATTCAAACAAAAGAAAGAAATCTATTTAAACCAAGTACAAATCTTTTTCTGGATTTTAGCTGCTTTGATTCTTTGACTAAAAACACTTGGTGTAGCAGTTTTGAGGCAACATGTTGTGTTTAGGTGATTATTATAAATTAATTTGGAACTTGTATTTTCAGTGCCTGTTTCAGAGCTTTCCCAATTATGTGAGAAGAGATAAAAACACACACACTTCACATAAGTACTTGGTGCAAGTTGCTTTGTGAGGCCTCTGATATATAATGCAGTCATTCTATCAAAAACTCCTTCATCATGGCCAAAGGAACCATAATGCAACAATGATCGATCACAGAATGTACAATTATGAATATATGAAAGATAGGTAACACTTTAGTTTGGGGAACACGTATTAACCATTAACCTTTGCTATGAATAATGACACATCAACTTGCTACTAATACTCCTGCTAGTTAGCAGGTAGTTAATTTGTTTTCCCTAATCTAAAGTGTTACCAAAATGTACATTTGTATTTTTTATATACAGTTCCAAGAAAACTATGACCCTTTTGGAATATTTTGTGGTTTTCTATATTTATTCGTCATAAAATGTGGTCTGATCTTCATCAATCATCTTCGTCAAAGGTATTGATAAACATAATGTGCTAAAATAACACAACAAATTCTGATCTTAATGTCTTAATTGGGAACAACCATAAAAATCTGATAGTTTTTTTTTTTTTTTTGTAATATATTCGCCAGCTGCATTGCCTGATGAAAGCCAAACATCTTGAGGTTCTCTGCACAAGAAGAATTCTCCTATGTGAGCCATGTCTTGCCAAAAGCAGCTTTCAGATGATCTACGATCAAGAATTGCTAATTTCCATGAAGCTGGGAAGGGTTACAAAGTGATTTCAAAGAACTTCACCAGTCTATCGTTAGGCGAGCGATGTGTAAATGGAGACATTTTGGGACTGGGCAGGGCGAATCTTCCAGGAAGTGGGCGCCATGTCAAAGTGAGTCTAAGATCACATTGGAGACTCATCAGTGGCTGATAGAGGCATCACTGGAACTGGCTAACACAGGTGTTCATGAGTCTACGGTCATCAGACAGGCAGAGTCTTCATGGCTGGACACCACAAAGGAAGCTGCTGGCGTAGAAGAGGGCACGCCTAATCATCATGCAAGCATCATCCTAACCGTAAGTATGGAGGAGGAGACATCATGGTGTGGGTCTGCTTGGGCCCGGCCAGCTGGCAACCACTGAGGGGGCCTAAATTCTCGAGCGTATCAAAAAATCTCCAGGATAATGTAAGAATGTCTGAATGTCAGCTGAAGCTGTGCAAAGGTGGAGGGATGCAGAAGAACACCAGAGCAAGTCCACCAGAGGGTGGCTTCAGAAAAACAAAATCCACTTTTTGGATCATACACACAAGGCGGACCTGCAGCACTTCTGCCAGGAAGAAGGGGCTAAAGCGCCTCCGGAACGAGGTGCAGGTCTGACCCACCCCTGCAGGAAGTGCTGGGCTGAGGTTAGGGCTGCCACAGAGGGCTCAACCAGTCCGTCATTCGAAGGATTAACTTTCCACTTCCGGCAGCGCCATGAAGTTTTTATGGCTATTGTCAATAAAGACATGACAGTTCAGATTTTAAGCACATTATATCTGTCAATAGTGAGGAAAAGTAAAAGAATTAAAAACTAACAAAAAGTAACTAAATATTTGGTAGGTCCAAATAGCTTCAGCCATGTTAGCATTGGGTCCCATTTTAAAAGTCCTTTTGTTGACTTAATTAAAATACTTGTTTATTAAAATGTTCAAGTCCTAAACTGCTAAAATAATTCTTTTTGGAATTTTCCGGATTCCTAAAGGGGGTTGCTTTTAATGATTCTTCCATAATGGGTAATTTTATAGAGGAAATGGTACTCAGTCAATTTATGAAGACTGTAAACCAATTTGAGCTGTGCATTTGTGCAGAACTAAGAGAAGTAGCTTTTTATGTCAAACCTTCGTGGAATTAAATGGGTACCAGTGTTATGTGAGTAGGTATCAAGAGCCGGAGCCAAGAGAGTCCTTTAGCTGAGAGGTGAAATTACATTTTTGTGACATTTATTTCCCTCTCCAGCATGGCGCGGGGCTCGTTTGCCGTGAGGGCTGTTGGTTTTCACCGCTGAAGTTGGGTCCAGTGGAGAAGATTTTCACTTCAGGCGTGCAGAGACAAGCTGGCGTGTCAAAGCCACCTTCGTGGACTGCTGCGTGTTTTAGGGACAGGCTTCTCTGGGTGGCTTCGAAGTGCACGTTATCGCTCCAGGGAGGCCAGAGAAAATCACTTAGTTAGATAATTGTGTGTTTTCCTTTTAGAGGTGCCCTCATGGAGAAAGCTGTTTGAGGAGGAACATGAAAATGTTCGACACTCTCAAAGTCAAAAAGGAAGATTTCATATTTCATATAACAAGATTACAAATGTCTCCTGAGCTCAGGGGGCAGCTGAGTCAAAGGTACAGTTTCAAAATGGGCTTTACACATACGGGACTCACGGTTCCTGAATTTAGCAAATCATATAAATTTAGTTGCATGTTTTCTTTTCCTCTTTCTCCTCCCCAAACCCGGGAGTTACACATCTGTATTGGACCGCTGTGCCATATTGGCAGCATTTTTATTTGGCTCCCGGGAAAGGGAGCTTCATTTGGCAGCATCATTAGGCGAAGTCCTCGCAGCAACCGAGGAGCGGGAGACTGTTCTGCTGGACCAGCCTGCAGGTCAGATCACTGCTGCGGGAGCATCTGACTGCAAGACACTGATGGATGTCAGGAGAGTCAAACCCACCAGCCATCTGGCAGACGGAAGACAGGCACGGGGGAGGGGCAACACCAATCTGTGCCACGTCTAAGGGCCCGCTGGAGCCAGCATTTACATTTAAAGCTAATCATGCTTCAATATTTCTAAACTTTTAGTGAAAATAAAAAATGCACAATCATACAATCATACAAACAGGAATTGTAATACTTATCTGCCTCATTGATAACACACACAGACACATACACAAGCAGAGACACACACATCATTGTACTTCTGTCTTTGCGAGGACTTTCATAGACATAGTATCTAACCCAGTCCCTTAGCCTAACCCTAACCATCACAACTAACCCCCTCATCCTAATCCCATCCCAAACCCAATCTTAACCCAAACCTTCAAACCAAGTCTTAACCCTCAAACAGGCATTTGAAGTTGTAGGGACCAACCAAAACGTCCTCTCATCACAAAAATGTCCTCACTTTGCCAGCAGAATTAATATTTTTGGACTCGGTATGTAGGAAATACACACACACACACACACACACACACACACACACACACACACACACACACACACACACACAGAAAAAAGCTTTTAATGACAGCAGATTAATCTCAGCTAATGGTCCATTATTATCTATTTTTCATTTCATTTTTTGTTAACTTTCCGACCAACTTCAGCTTTTGGTTTTGGTTTTGTTTGTATCCTTTTCCTCTCTCATTAGCTGTCAATTATTAGGTGTCGTTATCTTGTAATTGTCATATTTGCTTTTGTAAAACGCTTTGAATGAAGCTGTTTGTCCAGTAAGAGGCAGGTGCTTCTGGTGTGATCTATAATGATTAGCGCCTCTGATACTCTATCATGCTTTTTTAAACTTTATTGAAATAAAAAACAAATTCTGATCTTTAGTTTTAAGATATTTTTAGTGACACAAACCAACAACTAGACTGATCACAGAATTTTGTTAAGGCAATTTGATCAGTACCACATTTGTGGTGGGGTCCTTGCCTTGATCTAAAATGAGAATTGTTTTTTTTAATGGTAAATTTGTGTTTGTTGTGATACTATCATTCACAGAGCGACACCAGGGGATTAGTGAAATGGCTCTTTTGATGAGATAGAAATCAGCCTTTTGCTGCTCATATCACATTACTGCCAGTGTGTTTCTGGCTCCTTTTGGGCCACATGGGGCGAGAATACTTGAAAGCCGAAAGGATGACATTAGTCTCTCAGCATGGGTGAGGAAGGGCTGGGAGAAGAAAAGAAAACCTGCTTTGCATGTGTCCTTTTGTGCTGTAAAGCATGCTAATAAAAAAAAAATTATGCTAGAACATTGGGATATTATTTTTAATAAATACTGCGGATGACTTGACAGCTCTTGCATGCGTGACAGTCCAATCAGTTCTGTCAAGCAATAAATCCATATTGAACATTTGAGCTTTTGCTTTGTTATTCCATTATCACGATAGTGACAGTCATCTCATTTTCACAATGAGGGGAATTCAGCATGTCATTGTTTTTCCATTATGTATTTGGAAAGCAAACAAAAATTTGACAAAAAATCTGAATATTATAAATATTACCTGTTCCCCCCCCCCAAAAAAGAATTTTGTTTTGTCATTTTCATGCAGTTAACGTTAGAAAAATGTGACTAAATGGCCATTTTGAATGCAAGATTTTTGATTCTGGTGAATCATTTATGTTTTCCATTTAATGGATGGCCAAAGTCGATGGAATGATACAAAAAAAACATCCGTTGTGCTGGCTGATTTGCAACCGTGGCAACAAAATCGTCCATTATAAAGAAAAGGGCATTGAAATAGCCCTCCACTGTGGTGACCACTGTGCATGAAAATACTGAACGGTGTCAGCAGGGTTCCATCGCAATAACAACCATTATTCTTCCAAGTACGTGTGTAGTCTGAGCAGAAAGATGTGTATTTTAACCAACCAAGTGGCATATTTGTGTGAATTGGCGGTACGAAATACTGAAACACAACGCACACACAACCAGACTGTGCACTCCACAGTCCAAAAGCAATGTTTCTTTAAAAAGGTTTGGAGAAATCAAAACCAATTAAACTGGATATTTATCATTTACAACATTTATCATTCAAATATACCAAATCCAAATAGATGCTATTTTTCATGCTATGTCTACGGTAACAACACCACTTTTTAATGCTGCACAGACAAGAGGCTATTTCTGGATCTGATTTCCATACCACATTGATAAAAATTACTTCAGAATATTAGAGATATCTTAAACCTCAGTGCCCTTGCACCCAAAGAGGCAACTCTAAGCAGCAGCAAAGCACTTTCTCCTTCTTTTTAGTCATTACACACAAAGATTAGAGGACAAATTCCCGGAAAAGCATTAGCAATTAGAAGTCCAGCAGCTGTCACGGTATGTAATTATAGGCAATCTACGTGATTAGGGTAAGAGGTTCAATAAATTACATTAACATACTTTTAAAATCACAAGGCAGAGTCTACAAGGTCCTGAAAAAGAAGCAGAATGCGCTCATTGATTTTCTTTCCCCTCACTGGAAATTTATTTGGTGGCTGCTGAGCAATGAGGGCCATTTCAGTGCTCAATTTCCTGAAACAAACAGCTGAAACTCGACGCAGAAGTAAGCCCTCTGCGCTTTTCTCTGTTTTCCTTTCTTTTTTTGTTTTATTAACTCGAACAAAGCATCAGCTATAGCTGCATTCTGAAAATATTTCCACTCTTTTAAACAAATCGGGAGCACGTCTACTTTAATTGTTCTCCAAGACAAAGACATAAATAACGCACATTGCGTGTGCATTATCCTCCTCAGAAACAGTAAAAATCAGCCATGGCGTCACCCATGTGCCACAATCTGAATTTGCAAACGGTTGCCCTTCATTACTTACAATTTTGTAATGCAGGAAATATAAACTGCGGAAAGTTTCGCATTTTTTGCAGATAAATATTAGATGTTATCAAACAAAATAAATACACGTGCCAGTATTATTATTATTTTTTTAATCTGCAGCTTGTCCATCTACTGCAGCAGCCTGTCTTAGCGTACTAATTCAGCGCTCAGAGTTACAAGAGGACACGGGTTGATGGGACGAAGAGATAAAGTTTGAAAGCTGAGTAAGTAAAGTTGGCTTTATGTTTGGGGCTGCAGCTGAGCAGCTCCAAGGACTTTTTGGTGTCAAATGATGTGCGTGAGCATGCACGTGTACGTGTGCATGCGTGGACTGCAGGGTTGCTTGGCAGAGCCTGAAACGCAGCTGCTGGCTTTAATCGACTTTTCGGATAGGGAAGATTTTCCAGTGCAGGGATACACACCTTTAAATCGGCTCAGAAGCTTGCTGGCAGGGAAGGGAGCCCCCATCTCCGTGGTCAAATGGAACCTTTCAACACTTGTGTTGATGCGCTGGCTGGGAGAAGTGACTCAGGGTCCAGGGGAAGTGGCTGGCAGGACCATCGCTGCCAGTCTTTGCGGAAGGAAGAGGAACCTAATTGCAGAAGGCATCCTCCAGACCCCATGGAACTGGCAGCTGCCCACAACTTTCCCTTGAGCTGGCTTAGAGGTGTGCAGCATTCGTATGAAAACCTTGCTGGAAGCACAAACAAAAGGGTTTCTTGGGGGCAACCGTGCTTGGAGTTTGACTGCGGCCTCTTTCTCTGCTTTTCATCTCCCTTTTACTTTGCAAATGGCAAAAATGTAAAACAACTTTTGGACAGAATGTTTTTAACAAACAACATGTCTAAAACGTTATCGGTGCTGAGTCATTCCCATGTCTGCAGCTCTCCAACATTATTATATCTTTGTCTTCTCATATTCATGCCAATAAGAGGAGCTCTTTCCAGAAACGGAAGCATTTCATTTGCCCTTGGAATACGTGATTGCCCGTTTGAGAGGCAGATTTTTTCCTTTTCATCCCATGTTGTCCATCTTCCAGCTGTCTGGTATGTGGGCCCTCGTGCTCCAGTTAACTGCCTGGAATGGCTGTTTAAGTGAGGTGTCACAGCCCACAGTGAAATGGCTGCCATTCTTCAGAAAGAAAGCATGCAGCACGTAGCATCATTAACACGGATAAGGCCCTCAAGGTGATGTAGGCAGTCTCCATGATAGTACTTAGTCCCATCAATTCTGCTTATGGAACCACTTACCTCCCAATAGCCCCCTAATCTATTTTTTAATATTTGCAAGATAAGTGCACTCAGAGACATTTTTCAAGGAAAGGCCGGATGTTTACCATCAGTCAGAGCAGAGGAAAAAAGGTCCATAACGCTTAAAGGTGAAGAAAGTTTCAACATAGTCCTTTTTCAGGTTTAATGTTACCATACATTCACACGTTTATAAGAGGGAAATTACCTGTGGATAAGATGTTGCAAAGGTCAAACTTTATAAGGATATTTTGTCCATTTTCATCACTTAAATCAGTGAAAGCTGAAAAGTAGAATTTGTGAATTCAGTCTATGAATTGCAAAATGGTTTCCCTTTGATTCTTAAAGTTTCATATCCCAAAAAATAATAGAAGTGGCATTAATTCTAATCCGTCTCGTGACAGAGATGCAGGAAGTAAAGTAAGGAGAAAAGTGGAAACACAAGTGGCGTGAGGGGGTCATAGCTCCAGTTTGAGAGTATGACCCATTATCCAGGAGAGATGTGTCCATCCCACTTTAGCCAAGCACCATCATCGCCTGAACAAGTGAGTTTCTGTCTAAATGTAACTGATATAATTAATCATCTTGAAAACACAGCAGCCATCCTGAGGAGCCCTTTTCAGTCATGAACACTTCACAAGTCAGCAAAGGATGCAGTGTGCACCTGAGTGACGGGTGGTGGTTTGAAAGTTCTGGGTTTCTTTCCTGCCTCATTCCTGGTGAGTCCTTGGATAAAAGTTGGATGCATGCATAAGAAAGATCTGGATCTCTTTAGCTGCGAAAAGATCTTTCACCATAGAAGTTAATTTTATATATAGAGAAGAAGTTCTCTCTCTCTCTCTCTCTCTCTCTCTCTCTCTCTCTCTCTCTCTCTCTCTCTCTCTC
>BJFM01001166.1:232951-243483 GCA_016586285.1 Arothron firmamentum | reverse complement strand
GCACGAAAAGGTCGCCAGCATGACACCTGGAGATCATCAGCACCATGCCAGTCTGCCTGCTGCTCCTCCGGCCTGACCTTGTCAAAGTCACGTGTTGAGGTCCTGATGCTCCTGAGCCCAGCGTGTGCAGACTCCCAGGCCCTCTCAGGGCTAGATGTGTGGCCGTCTGTAGCTGCTGGCATTACTGATGAAGCTAACGCTCTTAATTGCCTCTCACTGATTTCCACGCTGACCCAAACTTGGCTGCCACTACATCTCCCTCTCGTCTGTCTGTTGCCAAGACTGCACCCATAGCGGGACAGCTGGCTCACATCCAGGAGCATCAAAATATTGTCAGGAGTGCCCCCTGTGCCCGTGCCCTCCTCTCCAAATTAACCTTTAAATCAAAGATGGAGTCCTCTCCTTCCCTCCTTTTCCCTCATCTAGTCCTCTGGATGAATTAATAAAACGCTAATTTCCTCATTAGCCTTGTCAATTGATGCAGGGAGTAATTGGCACTACTCTGGGAAGTGCTCTCTTACATACAAACATCTACCGTTAACAATTATCTTCCGAGGAGCTTTCAAGAGAGGGTGGACTTTTGCTCTGAGTGACTTTTGACTTCTTTCATGTGTTCGATTGTGTGCCCACAGAGGTTGTTAAGAGGACACTACACAGATTCACTCTAGTTTAGTTGAATATTTTGAAGAGACTCTCTCACTCTGTTTTCTTCTTTTCTTTTTTTTTTTTTTTTAATAAAATTTAAGATGTTCTGACCTGATCTCTGCAGCTAAAAACATTTATTTATTTCGTCCCAGGTTTTTCAGAGCTTTTTAAAGTTGGTAAGCTGCCCAGCTAATGGTCATATTTTGCCATTTCTGACTTGCATATTTATAAATGTATAGAAACAGATGCATTTAAGTAAAAGATAATTATTTCAAGTAGTTTTGAGAGGCCATTAACAATGTAAAATAAATGGCCTTGGCAGACAATAAAGTTGTTTATGATTTCACACTATGACATAAAATAATGAGGTTAATGTTTCTGCTTTGGACAAAGCTGGTCTTTTTTTTTGAACTTCCACACTGTTTTTAGCTGCAGTGTCTAAATAAACCCTCTTCCTGTCTGGTCCATGTCTGCCAGCATGCACAAATGTGACTGGAAGTTTTACAAAAAGGCAGCAGAGAACAGCTACAACACCATTCTCCCTGTCCGAATGAAACCTTTTTAAAAAATTATTTATTTAAGATGAAATACGATACATAATGCAATACAACACATACTCATTTGCAGTTCCAAGAGCTGATTGTTGTGTTTTTAGCTCTCTGCACCACACCAGTCCCTCAGGTAATGATTTGCTTTCCATAAGTGCTGCATTCTTTCCTGGTTTTGTTAGGATCACTAATATAGTGGAAAAAAAACACACAAAAAAAACACAAAAAACATCTCAAATTGATAACTCAGATTGTTTTTTTTAAGGTGCAACCTTTCAAAGCAGTAATGTGCAACATTGACAGCAACCTTCATGTACGCGCAGAGGTCCTCTGACGTGCGCGTGGAGCCTCACCCTCCCTCAGGGTAGAGGAGCTGACAGTGGTCTGCTCACTTCCCTCTAACCCTCGCTGACAGGTCATACTGTGACTCACAGTAACTGGAAGGCACATGGGAAAAAACAATACAGGGTGGAACACAATCCCTTTTTTCCCCCCCAAACATGGGTTTGATGCTGGGGTAAAGGTCACAGATCTGTCTCCGAGCTACATGCTGTCAGACTAGCAAGGTGTTTGCTGTGTGTTTGTTTGCTCCGAGAAACTAAGTTTTATAGTATATTCTTTTATGTAACATAGATTCCGACATGATTCTTCTTCATGACCAGCGGGACAAAGTGGTACATGCTTTCAGAAGAGTAGAAAATGGCTTTGGAAAGGTAGGAGAAGTCTTTATGGCATAAAGGAACACCCTGTCTTCTGTTTTGCATATTATATTATTTCTTATGATTTGACCTTGCTCCTGTTTTTGTACAAGCTTATCTGCCAATTTCTGCAACACTCTGCTGGAATTTTCATTTAGCGACATTAATGACTATGAGCTTACTTTGTCAAATCTGTTAATAATACGATCTTTGGAAAGGACTTTGGTTTATGATGTAACATAATTGCCCAGTCAGCCATCTGCAACATGTTGAAAACTTTTAAAGTCGAACTTTCATAGCTTCTAAAAGCACACAGACCAAAAACAGCATGCTTGATAAACAAGGCCCAGCAGAGGTCTGTCAGAGTCATTTTTCCAGATAAATATGTGATGTGACGGTTGACGTTTGTGATTTCATGTGACTTGGGGACTCAGTTATGAGCACTCTGTTATGCAGCTGAAAAACTAGCACACTGTGGGGAATGATGGGGAGTTTGGTGTTGGCTGGAGGAGGGCGGCTTGTGATCCTGAGGGGAGAAGGGAAGATGGTGTTCTTTGTTGAAGGGCGCTTCCTCAGCCTCGGCACAGCAGGACGTCACAGGGATGCACTAAAAACACTTGCCTTTAATGTTGCAATTAAAACAAAAAACATCAAAAGATCCTCCCATGGTGTCGATAGTTATTTATATTTTCCTTTATTTTTTTTATTTTTTTTATTTTTTACTATGATCAACAGCCAAAAGTTGTTTCATTTTAAATTTCAAAGACAATCTGTTAGGATTCCTAATCATGTACATGCACAAAAACCCATAAAACAGAAAAGTTTTAAGGATAAATCAGCCATGAAAGCAGGACTACAAGGATATAGATTTTTGCAGCTCATGATATAAATCCAGTTATTTAGCTGATCTTTAAGATCTATGTGAACCGTGGAGATGAGCTAATGAAAAGATTCTGGCAGAAAGCTGACGTTGAAAATGTTGCAAAATGCTTTTGATCTTTAAGCACAGAGTGAACCTAAATGCTTCTATAGCTGCTTGTGCATCTGTTGCCTCCATGTGTCATAATCAAACACCAATAAATAAGGTGATTTCCTCCAACTGCAAATAGCGGCCTTTTAATACAGCTGGTTGTTATAGCAACGTGGTGGGAAACTTCACATGAATCCATCCATCCATCCATCCATCCATGGTGTCTGTCTGCAGTGGATGAATGTTAGCGTGAAGAAGATCAGGTGACATGGAGGACATTTAAATACAGTGATGTTAGTGTTTTTGACAACTTGAGCTTTGGGATGGTGAGTTATCCTGCAGGAACCACTGCTTCCACAACAGGATGGACACAGAATTAAAGTGTTTATCTTGGCTGTGATATTGAAACATCCCTCAACTGGGCTCAAAGCATGCAAACAAACAATCAAACAAAAAAAACCCCACCAGCAGCAGTCTGAAAGGGTGATCCAAAGGTGCCTGGATCCAAGACTGTGATGTTTGTGCTAAAGTCTGACTCCCACATGTAGCAGACATGTGACCATTCCTCCGTTGACCAGTCATAGCTTTGAATTTCTACATTTAACCAGGAGGGACACTTGATGTGGTTTCTAGCTGCTGCAATCCATCTACTTTGACCTGCAGTCTCTCCACAGATGCTTTTCTGCAAATATTTTAATTGTAACCCATTTCAATTTGAGTTAAATTTGTTTTTTTCCTGTTTTTATGAGCTCAATTTCATCCTCTGGCCACCAGCACCAACAAAGCATTTTTAGAAAATTGATGCTCGCTGGATATATTCTCTTGTTTATACTCTAAAGTTGGTTGCAAAAATCCCAGAAGATCATCTCTGAAACAGTCCAGACCAGCCCATCTGATACCATCAGCCATGCTATGTTCAAAAACATCTCTCTTCTTCAAAATCACCTTTTTTCTTCTGCGCCTACTCGGAGCCTTGCCTAAGGAGTTACTGAGAAATAGAACTGTTGCAAGTTACCAGGGAGTAAAACTGAACCTCCAAAAGTTGAGTCAAGTTAACCGGATACTTACCGTTAAAAGAACGAAATGATGAACCAAATCAAAATGTCTTAGCCAATTATCTTAGCCTGACGTATGACTTATGAACTTAATGCTCTCCTTACACATCAAACCAGGTCTTCTAGGTTAAAATGACCCACCTACTAATTGACCCAAGCTGGCTTGCTGAGATTCATAGCTAATGGGGCTCTCAAAGAACATTTCTTTTCTGAGAAAGCTTCCAATGCCGCCCCATTATATGCTTTCATGTGCTGCATTGGTACCAAATACTGTATCCTGTGTGAACACAACATTCTCATCCATGCTACATTAAGGATGCTGAAGAGACCTCGATGCTGGCCGCTGTACCTTGAGAAGAGTTTTCACAAAGGCCAATAAGAGAGAATTGAATGGAAGATTTCTGCCATGTAATTCTGCACTATGTGAAAGACCAACAGCATTTTCTTTTCTTTTTTTTTTAAAATCATTTTCTGTGGAGCAGGCTCAGCCAACAGCTGCACTACAGGATTAAGACCCGCGGGCCTGGGGAGTGAACTCATCAGGGCTTTCGATATTTTGCTCTTTACACAAGCCCTTCATCGCTCTGCAATGTGAAAGGTATATTGCCCTGCAGAAAGTGGCCACTGCCAATAGACAGTTGCATGACAAAATGTACATCACTTCTTCAACAGCCTTCAAGTTCAAGTTATGCGAGGCTGGAGGAGCTTCGCAGCCTGATGTGCACCTCCCGGAAATGTAATTGGGTGCACATGGATATGCTGTTTTTCCATCCTATTTCTGTTATATTTCTCAATCAATTTCTACACGTGAAGGTTTATGCGACACTTGGGCAAGTAGGCATTGTCAGAAAGAGTGTTTTTCATCACTGGGTGTGTGAAGTAAATGCAAAGTGGCACACCCAAAGTGATGCTTTGCAAGTATAAATTTAGGACTGTGTGGGTAATCTTCCAGACAGGACTCCGCCAGTGTGGATAAATCCAGCTCCAGGTAAGACATGAAGGTGACAAATCTGACGTGAACAATGACTTTCCCAGCCGGATGTTCTTCAAGACTGCTTTCATGTTCACAAGTAATCGAATCCCTCTGATCTGATTCTAGTGCTTCTTCTAAGGAACAAAAAGGTCACAGTTTCAAGATCTGATGGGCCTGACTGCCTGTTTAAAACCGTTCCAATGTGTCCATTTCATGTTCAGATAACAACACATCACGTCACTCTACCATTAAACATGTTTAAATGCCCCCTGAAACTCACTTTAAATACCAGTGTAATGTGGTTGCTTTCACTGTTTCTTTGTTATTTTTGTTTTTCGCAAATATTTCAAGGTTTGACAGTGTATTTTTTGTGTTATTTTCAGTTCCCTTTTTCAGAGATCACATTCTCTGCATTTATCTTTTACACTGCATCTTTTCCTGTTCAGGAAGGAGGTTACAAAACAATTTTCTGACTTGAAATGCTTTCCTGTCTTGTCCTACTTAGTGAAAAACCCCATCTCTGTTTGCACCTTCCATGGCTTGTAGGGAAAGTTCCAAACAAACTTGTACTTTCTTAAAATCTCAAAAGTTTGTCGCTTCAAGTCTGTCGTTAACCTCTGTCTCACTTAATCCTTTGCAATTCTACTAACCTGAAAATATATTTTATAAAAATGATATTTTCAAGATAGAGTGCTTTGAAAATGTTTTGCACAGAAACACCGTTTGAGGTTCAGGAGTGGGGAGTCTATCTACCCCCCATTTCTTTTCCTCTGTGTTTCAAAGTCACGATAAGATGTGACAGTCTATCAAAGCTTTGTCAGGGTTTCATACCATCCGCGCTGAAATGCTGACTTATCTGAGTGGCATTTCACTCGAGATATAACTGAGAATCAATTATGAGTACACAGATATGTGCAAGTTTAAGAAGGTACCGGATGTTTGTTGACAGTTTGATGATATGATGGCAGTAAATAAGCTCCCCTGCCCCCATCCGGATTTTAAAAATAACATCCCCTCAAGTGAAATGGTTGCATGTTAAGATAAAGAGGAGAGTCCCTTGTTTTCAGGCGTGTGTAAAAGACGTGTCATGATAAGAGGAAAAGAAACAGAATAAGAGCGGTGATTGTGACAATGTGAAACTGATTCTGGTTTGTTTTGTATTATGTGTACTTGGGTTTTTACATTTTCTTTTTAAAAGCATAACCTCTGTGCTATAATTCAATTTTTAGCAGGTCTCTACATGCAATTATGATGACAGTAAGTGTTGCATCAGCATCTAAAGAGCCCCAGAGTAAATTTCATTTCTGATTTATTTATTTAATCCTTTTTTTTAGAAAGCTTAGTCAGTAATTCTATAGCTAGAGTCATTATTCTAGTCACACTAATGTCCATAGTTGACTGAATCCATTGTGCCCCACTGACCCCTCAGATTTAGATCTACATTTTCAGAATGTCAAACCTTAATATTACATGTCTATTGTATTTGCGTTTATGATGAATGTGTGTTCTGCTCTTTCGGTCAATCCTCCCTGCCCTATCGCTCCTCCAGTGATGTGCATTCAGGACAGGCAGGGCCTCACCTGTCAATCCCAAAAAGAAAAAAACAAAGTTAATTATAAAATAGAAAAAATGTTGATATTTGTCTGGTATATATTATAAACCCCTTTTCTGTTTGAATCCAATTTTTAAATTATATTATTTTTCAATTAGAATAGCAGAATTTCCACATGTCCCATTCAAATCCAGGGAGGAGATGGCCTGTGAAGCAGCATGTTGCTGGGCCGCTCAGTGGGCCGTGTAATCCCTCACAAACTGTGCTGGTATGTGATTTAAATAGTGTGCCTTTGTCCCTCTGTAAGCCGCAAAGAAAATGCTTTCAAACACTCTGATTATATTATTTATGTGACTGGGTAAACAATACAGCAATACACACACAATACTGTGTATTGTGTACAAAGCTCGCAAAATGTGGATTCTATTTCCCGACTGTTCTCCAACTAAAGGACAGCATTAACCTGGTTGAAATGGCCGATTTCTTGTGAAACAAAATGTTAGGGTCATTTTTTTTCATTTTCTTTTACAATTTTTAATGTAAGAAAATACAACAGTAGCGGCCTGTTTCTATAAAACAAAATAAACACAACAAAATATACCCTCAAAAATATGTGTAAAGCACATTTTAAAAAATAACATTGAAAATACAATACTTTTTTTCCCTTTTTAATACACATTAGTATATTAGTAAACTTAAACTCATTTTAAAATGGCTGACAGCCTGTCCAGGCCGAAGCGGACACAAAGAAGGAACCTTGAACAGTGCCATGTCCCTTCTGAACAAACCAAACGCACAAAGTCGGTAAGCTAAACAAAACCACAATCTGTAACACATGCGTTCAATAATTCTCATTAAACATTCACTGTCATGTAGCCTTAGATTCCACTATGTGGCTAGCAGAACAGCCTCCCGTTGTACAGATGAACATGCAGTAATCTTTCTTTGCCTCGTTTCTTGTTAGAATCATAGGACCAGCCACTGTCGCACATTGATGATGTCACGCATGTGACCAATTGGCACAAGTGATTACTGCATTGCTACAAATAAATATAACAGCAATACCCATTGAACACTAGAACAACAGTACAAGGGAGATTGATAGCTACTTCATGATAACGCAGTGAAAAAGTCACCCGGTGAGGCAAAGAGTGTGCCTGACTCATGGCAGAGGGCGCTGGTGAGCCCACAGATTCTTGCGTTACTCGGCAGCAGCGGAAGAAGAAGACACAACGAGCAGACAGCCAACTTTTTTTGTTAATTGGAAAATTAACATTTCCAGAGATTCAAGCATTTTGACCACATTGATGTATGGCCAAGTCAATGGTCACAACTAGCGGATCAACTTCATTTACCAGCAAAGGTAAGACCATAATAACATGTTTTTATTGAAGGATGTTGATAGAATAATTGCTGTCGTTTAATTGGTGAATAATCTACTCTGTTGGGTGTATATATTAACTTCTGCCAAGGAGGTTATGTTTATACCAGTGTTTCTCTGCCTGTTTACTAGGTCTTAGCAAAATAATGCGAAAAGTTATGAAATAGATTTTAATGAAATTTGTCTGTATCCGTGATTTCTTTTTTCTTTTTTTTTTTTTGAAGGAGTTCTTTGTCAATATATGGGGGGAAATGGGCTGCTTGGCGGAGGTCTGCATATTCGGATGGAATCAACGCCTCCCGGTCACGTCACTGCTCACCTTGTACTCCTTTACCCAGGAGGGTCTCATATGAACCAGAGCCAAGGTTTCTTCCTGTTAATACGAAGGCTTTCTTGCCGGTGGGCCAAGATCTGGGTTTCCCTAAAGCTCTTAGAGACAGTGTTGATTGTAATCAATTTATAAACAAAGCTAAGTTGAACTTATTATGTATTCCTCTAAAATACAGAGTTAACTATAAGTATTTGTTGGACTCAAAAGTGTACAGAAACGTGTCTGGGGTGGAAAATAGTACAGTCAAATTAGTAGCAAATTAAAAGAGCTACCAGGCTTATCAGCAAATATCTGGCATATAGAGGATTGATCATTTTTTCCCCCAGATATAATTTATCATCCTGACAGTTTATTACATATTTATTTTTCTCCATTCCAACGTCAGCTGCAAAAAACATGGAAGCGTTTAAGCTCTGTGCTCTGTCATGAGTACTTATTTGTTTGCTGACATGCTGTTCTCCCTGAAGAATTATTGATTCAATCATTAGCTTTTCTTCCACTTGGCAAAAAAAAGTCACCACAGACGGGTGCAAAGAGAATTTTTACTGAGCAAAGAGCATTCTTTGTTTCCGTTTGTTTGGATTTTTTAGTTCTCCCGAGATCATCAAGTTAGCCTCCGACCACCTGAGTTTAAAGAAGGAAGGAGGCTGCTTTTTAATGTCACACTTCATCCTCCAGTTTCCTATAACGCAGTGTTGACATATGGGAAAGGACACACATTAGCTCGGTGCGTACCTGATGCAGCTCCCCACCCGGTAATGGATTCACCTCGCTGCCATCATCACCTTCTATTAGGGCCCAGGATGGAATCAATAGTTTTCTAAATGCAGCTGAATCATTCATCATGGATTCTTGTCGCCTGGCTCGGGCCTCCTTTGCCTGCTGCCTCTCTTGTCTCGCTTGTTTTCCATCCTCAGGCAGACAATTGTGTTCCTATTTAGAGAAAGCCTTGATCACGAGCACAGCGGTGCCATCAATTTACCAGATTTTACAAGCGCCTTATCAGAATCAAAGGGGGATATTTTCAAACATCACGAGGGTAGATCTTCGCAGACAGAAGATAATCCCCCGTCAGAATGGTCAGACATAAAACATGAAATGAGGAGTGGAGTTGTTAATGCAGTATCAGCAGGAAGAAAGAAAATGAAAACCAAAAACAAAACACTAAAACACAGTTGGGTGTGAACAGTCACAGTCACATTCAATTTTAGGGTTTATGCAAAAGCAACTATAGCTTTGATCTCAATTTATTTATTTATTTAGAGTCTCTTTGGGATAAATATGCACTGATCAAACGTAATGAAGCCTGACAGAAGAGTGTTCTAATCATTTGTTATGTTGACTTCCATGAGTTAGCGGCTGAAAATATACATATGAAATAGTATATTGGCATATACTTTTAAAAATAAAGTAACTCTGAACTTAAAGTACAGTAAAGATCAAAGCGCTATCAGTCCATCAGCTTTTATTTTGCACACAGGACCTTTTCAAATCCAGCTATGGGCAGCAGCAGTTGGGCCGTTATGCTGCCAGCATTCTTCTGGGAGTCTGGGTACCGGCTGCTAAGACATGATTAATTGCTGCAATAAAGCTCATTATGGAGATTAAGTAGGAGTTACAGGAGCATTATTGATCACCGTCCTTTAAATAACCTTAGAGTTGCTTGTTTGTGCATGTTCCTGTGATGCTGGTCAATGCTGAGGGCAAAATGGGAGGAAAGGGCTCCATGCAATGTTGCACTGAGACGTTAATACACTCTAAGACATAAGAACAGTCCTAGACATCACGTGAAACATCTTTGCTTGATTGCACTGGCATTGCATAACAATTTTTGAACCTAATTAAAAGAAGAACGTAACTTTGGAGGGTTTAAATTTAAAATAATGGATGAGCCCCCCCCCTTTTTTTTTTTTAGCGATTTGCATGGTAACAATGGCAGCATGATAATGCTAATGGACGCTGCTCTTTTAGATCTGTCTCTGCTGTCATTGTGCAGATCTATCTGTTATCTCAGCTCACTCATCCCCAAAAGAAAGTGTGATGCACAAATTCTTTTTATTCACCTTTTGTTGCCCGTAAATCCTATGTTTTAATCCTCTTATCCTCCTAGACCCCCTGCTACCTGCTTCCACCATAAACCCCCAAATCTGCAATGTATAAAGGCTTTTGTGTTGTCTGAACATTGATCCCATGGCAGCTGCTCTGATCCAAATGTGTCTCTGATGCTGCCATCTAAAATGCCCAATGCTGTGACGGTCCTTTAGAAAAGAAACTTTCCCGCAGTCAGAGGGTCTTTCATGCTCACGGTCTCCATCAAGGACAGCACTCTTGCTGTTGCTCTCAGTCAATGACCACAGAAATCTCAGCTGTTTGCCAAAA
>BJFM01001166.1:210552-232938 GCA_016586285.1 Arothron firmamentum | reverse complement strand
GCCTGCAGGTTCCGCATCACTGCACGATGACCTTGTTTCAGGAACGAGGTCAAAGGATCAGAGAAATACTTGAAGATCGTTTAAAGACGGCAGGTTGTCAACTTTTGCCGGGTTCTCGAGACAACTTCAGCAAAGTCGCACAAAATTGTCACCATTTTAATCAATTTACAATTCCTTAATGAGATTTTCGACACTGATGGTATAATAAGTGGATAAAAAAGGCTTAAGCTGAATCAGTTTCTATTCTAACAGCCATCAGGGGATTTTGATTTTAAAAAGAAGTCTGATTTCATGGAAGCTTGTGTGGGAAATCCCTGCTTCTCAGCTGATTTATCACCTCGGTAAACAGTTCCCTGATGAGCTGTTGGTCTCAGTCACTACTTTCTCATCTCCTCTAATGATCATTTCGCAATTTATGATCGCACTGAGAGTAAAACATGCTGATAGAGACTGACGGACGCTAATGCAGCATGTCTGATCCAGACAGAGGGGCATCAATGTGGATGCGGCCCATCTCCGCTGTCACAGATAAACGTGGGCACCTGAGGGCCCATTTTGGATCAAAGGCTCATAGGTTCATGAAAAGAGCAACAGCATAACTACCTGACAGAGTGCTGGTGTCTCCCTGTGGCTGTGCTCCCCACTCTGGATGCTTTTTTGCATGTTTTTGATTGGCTCTCATTCCGTCATGGTCTCTGGGTTGTAGCGAATAAATAAACCGGCGTTGACATGTCTCTGTGTATTTGGCGCCGTCACACACGATCGTTTAATGTCAAACGCCAACCCCGGGCAAAAGGAGAGCACCTGTTCCCGTTACGGCGTTGTTGGGTGTGATGTTGTCATTCCCTCTTTAATTTGCCTGCCTTTTATGCTTCAGTCAGAACAAGCGCAGCAACCATGCTACCCACACCCACTCCTACAGTGGTGACAGCGTCCAGGATGCAGACCTGCACGTGTCAGGCTCGGGATTGGCCTGGAAGTAAGAAAATAGCAGGAGGCATGTCCGCGTGCCTTATCAGGCTACACCAGCAGGAGGTTTTGTTGCAATCCCAAAGATGCACTTGCTGTGTACACCGCCCAGACTACTGACTGTTGAAGGTTCCGTGGAAAACCCTTTAATTCACTCAGCTCACCCTTTAATTCACAGCTGCTGTCAGAACCATGTTGCTTGCTGAAACATTTATTACATATTACTGAAGACATTTCCCTGATTTTGTTGCACGTCTCCAGTGTTGTTTGAGGATAAATATATTTTTGCTGGAAATCTTGTCTGTCTCCCCTGTCTCCGCAGGCTGGGCCTGGCTGATCCAGCGCCTTTCCCACTCCCACGCTGTGCCTGCCCCGCTCAGGCACCTGCGTCTCATCGGCTCGTCAGACCGTCCAGCAGTTCACTCCGGCTCCCTCATCCACACGCCACCAGCTCCTCGACGCTCCCTTAGATGTTAATACTCCGCACAGGCTCGACTAGCTTATCTCCAGTGACTCGTGAATGACATGTGTTGGGTCCCTGCTCTCCGTCCTGGTCACACTCAGCCTGCACTGGTTGTTTCGTCTGCTCGTGTCTTCCTGCCAGAAGACTTCTCCCAGGATACATCTGTTCCATTTACTTGCTTCCTGTTGGCAGTAAAAGCCCATTCGAACTGTTTCCACTCTCAGTCTGCATTGTGGTTCAGTGTTCTGGTTAGCGGTGGGTTTAACACCCCCCCACCCCCAATCTGTATGACATTTAATGTCAAACACACAAACATACACACACACGAATGTCTGACATACAGTATACACATATTGTAAAATATAGATCTATATGCTTTAAAGGGTGAATACTTATACTTAAGTATATAAAAAGGTGTATAGTTTAAAACGTGGCATAACAGCAGTGTTATACATTTATAAGATTATTGTATGATGTTAGCGGGTAAAGTAACTGATTTAAGCAATGGATTTATTTGTATGTGTTTGGTGTGTGTGTGTGTGTGTGTGTGTGTGTGTGTGTGTGTGTGTGTGTGTGTGTGTGTGTGTGTGTGTGTGTGTGTGTGTGTGCGTGCGTGTGTGTGTACGTGCGCGCATCTGCGAGGTCTTTCTGGCCGAGGTCAGGCTACTTCCCTCAGCAGCCGCTCATTTCGCCCACACATACTGTATCAGCCGTTGAGCAAGAGACGATAATACAGCTTTATGAATAATCCAGAGTGGGATTAGCTCTGATACATTGATGTCGTTTTGCCCTGATGCTGCACAGCCTCTGCTCTGGGCATTGTAAGCAAGTCAAAATCAAAATCCATGGGCTTGTTTTTACTAAAACCTTAAGTACATCCTCAATATGTGGGCAAAAGCCCCAGAATGAACCCATCTGGTCCAGGTCTTAGTTGCTTTTGCAGGTTTTTCTCCTTTCTAGTAACCTACAGGTGACTGAGGACATTCCGTTGGGCAGCAGTTTGGTAGAAGGAGATAAGCAGATTCACTGACATCGGACGCTTTGGCATCATTTCATTCCCAGGCCCATTAGATGTTATTGATCTCTGCTCCAGTTGCTTTCTAAATCCCACAACACAAATAATGCAGCTGCTTTGACTCAAATTCACTAAATTCTTCCTCTTTTCGGTGCCAGACACTCAATTCCAGCTACTGCACCAGTCCAAACATCATTTGAAAGTATTTTGGCTTCGTAATTAAACTCCCCCATGTGCTTATCCCTATTAACTCTACTTTTGATCATCTGGTGGCGAGATATATGGCGTGGGTGGATTTAGCAAGCATGCAAATGTGAGTGTTGACTCCTGTTTACAGATGAAACACAGCAAAACATCAAGGAGGCTGAATCGTTTAAGCTGCATACTTGCCATTCAGAAAAAAATATCCCACTAAATTAAACCAGTCTTTTAATGGTAAAACGTGCCTATTTAACATAAATCACACAATCAACCCTGTCTGCAAATATGAAGTGTTTTATTTATTTATTTTTTTTAAGAGTTACTTTAAGAGTTTTTTAAGAGGTAACTAAAACAGAAAAAAACTACCTCTTGCATGAAATCAACACATGATGGTTTGCAGTTTAGCAATTGGTAAATGGGAAGGAGAAAAGGCAAAAGTTCCTTCAGAGGCCCGTTTATCGTGACAAGGAAATGCTAGAACTATGGGCAAACAAGAGACATGACGCTAAAAGAAATGATGCTACCTGGCCACAAAATCCAAAAATATCTTGGTTACAGAAGTATTTGATTGCACAAAACAAGTAGAAGAGTCAGTGAATGTCCTGTTGTACATTTCACTTAATTATTTGTTACTCACATTCCATAACTGCTGTAATGACATGAATATGATTGAATTTCTATCTTTTCAATTTCTTTGTAAATATATGGCGCAGAATATACAGCTTCTGTAGTGAACACGTGGTGGCCTGCTCTTCTTTTTATAAGCTGATTAAAAGGTCAAATCTATGGTTCTAGAGAGGATCACTTTAAATATCTGTCCATTTTTCTGGGTGCAAAGACTCTGACAGCTCTGACTAATGTTTGTGAATGTTGGTTTTTAGGAGATAATCTAATTGGGAAATATCGAGCAGGTGGCGTTTTTCCCCATTTTTTTTGTAATGTTACATAAAATTATGACTTCTCTTCACTGCTATAGACTCCGTTTCTGATCTACTTACAGTTGGTGGCTGCTAATTTTAGCAGTTATACATTTGTAATAGACACATTTCTAGCATTGACGCAAATCACATATTCACTCTTAGACAGCTGAAATTGTTGTTTAGTTTGTTGTTTAGTTGGTTTTATATGAATAAAATTCATAAAATTCGTGTGTTTGAATAGAGTGTATTGTTTTGTGGAAAATCTGATGCTTTTTATTTTCTCTAATTTGAAGCACATCAACACCTGCAGGGAATGACTAACAAAAATCAACACCTCCTTCACAAGTGGCATCACATTTTTTCTTCTTCTACTTTTTGGTTTTGAACTATATCGTTTTGGGTTTTCTTTATTTTTTTTTAGTCAATATAGGTCCAAGTCTTTTACCCCCTGCTCCTCCTAACTCAGGTCAAGGTGTTCCCTTTCAATCCGTGCTGATCTGGGCTGTACTGTTGAGCAGAAACAGGAGATGAATATCACAGCAGCTTTAAAAGCAAATATAAAGGACCTGAGGGAACAGTTGGAGTGTTGCCCATCAGTGGAAAGCCCGCTTGTTTTCTCCTATTTTACTTTGTTTTCTTCCTGTTGTATTCTTCATTAACAGCTTTTTCACCACTGTGCAGCCTCTCATTTGTTCCTCATCTGCTTAGGACCTGAGACAGGAGATTAATGTGTCTTCCTGCTGTAGTTCCTTAATTGCTGACTCGCTATCTTGCTGCTATAAATTGAACCCTAATTTATTCCTTGAAGATCATGCCTGGTGGCAGAGGAATAGTTAGGCAAAGCAATCAGAGTGATAATTCTCTGGCAGTTTGTGAATGTCACTATGTCTTTCATTTAAAGACACTGTCAGAACAACCATAATATATAGAAGGTGAAAAATAATGCAGACATGGAACTGTCATATATGTGCAGATAGATCTTTGTTTACGTAGGACAAATATCAAAGGTATGTTCATGTGTGCCACATACTCTCCAGTGGTTAGCGGTCCTTCAGGAGGTTGTTGGTTCAATTCCAGCTATTCTGTGAGGAGTTTGCATGTTTTCTAGAGGGAGTCCAGGTGCTTCTCACCGTGTGAAAACGTGCACATCCCAGTGTGTGTGTGTGTGTGTGTGTGTGTGTGTGTGTGTGTGTAGATAGAGTAAATATAATATAATAATATAAATAAATAAAAAAATTAATTTGTAATGATGGTGGTTTCTGAACACAATATATGACCTGCGTTCAAGTCAAGGTCAAGGTTGCATTATTGATGCTGGAGGTGTTGTGCAGACAGGAAGTACAGCAGTCCAGAACAAACAACGCATTAAAATACAAAATATACAAAAAGATCAGAGACTGCTACAAAAAGAACAAGACAGGAAAAGTACTCGAGCACAAGGGCAAACGCGCAATAAGAGATGTGCCTGTATTCACTTATATTGATAGCTTATTATTAAGCCTGTGTGCAGTTCCTGTTGTATTTCCATGGATTCACTTTGCCTGATAAAAGCTTAGCCCAACATCACCCACACACACGCACACACTTCAGAAGCTCAGACCAAAAAGATGAAGCATTAATGAAATCGATGTTCTGCCGGGCGTCTGATAACAGAAGATGGCTCCAATCAATCTGCAGAGGACCCGGTGATGAGCGATTATCTCGTTTAGGCCCCTGTCTCGTCTGTTTCGCCCTGCTCTCTTCTCACTCACGCTGTTATCAATCCGAGGCCCGACAGCGGCTCTCTGTTTCCACGCCGCGCACGGATCTTTGTCAGCCCGCATGTTAGCGTTTGGACAAGCTGCTATCGGCCACAGAAGCTTCCCAGCCGTTCCTTCCACCTGTGTGACAGCAGGCGCTCTTATCTCCGCCGGTGACGCAAGCCGAGCTCTGTTGCTGATTAAAAGACATGGGGTCACGTCACCCCTCTCGTCTGTCTCTCTCTCACACACTCTTTCATTCAGCCGCTTTGTAGCGCGGCGTAAATGAGATTGAAGCAGGCAAGTTGAAGGAGAAAAAAGGAACATTACAGGATCAAGGTCATTTAAAGGTGATAAATATTAAGTTTGAATAAATGTTTTTCAAACAGCTCTTGAGCACATGCAGGTGGCCCCTCTTTTTCATTTTTGCTTAATTAGACACCTATTTCTTTTCTTTTTTTTCTCTCTCATGGCTTTATCAAAACCAGCAGTTTCTGGTTCGATATAATTTTTTTGAATTCCCATATCTCAAGGGTGAGAGGGTGAATGCAAACCTCTTTGCATCCAGGCAGATGAATATTTTTTCAGCTCTTTCCTCCCGCCTGTTGTGCTGCTCTGGCGTCGACTCCGCAGCACAGCCAGGTCTGATCTCTAAACATCGTCTTCTCTGAGCCCAGATCCGTGCGTTGCACATAATGACAGACTCACATTAAAGCCTCTACAGCACCAAAGAATCCTCCATCTATTTTTGCGTCCCAGTAAGGAGTCATTTTATCCTGCCTCCTTCCTGACAGTTCATCCACTGGATATTATTTCATCTGCCCGTAGATTCACATGAAAGCTAAAAGGGAAAGCATTTTAACTCTGCCAGCCAACAGGAGATGCGTGACAGGCTTTGAAACATTAATGCCTGGCTTTGATTTGTTTGGCCTGGTTTGTGTCTGGTTTGTCTCAAGGCAACACTTAATCAAAAGGGAGGTGTTCAAGCCAGGCTGTTTTGAAAACACTGGGAATGTGTTCGTACAGTGCCGGAAATGACTGAAGTGCATGTCTGACTAAATGAGTTGCATTGTTTGTGGTTTTAACCTTGAGAAGGGCAACCTGTAACAATAAAGCACTCGTCAGAAAAGGCTGTCGTGCTTGCAAATGCCAGGACACAGTAAGGTTATATCACCATTTGTCATCAGGATAGTTACTTTCAAGCTTCTCAAATTCGAAAGGACAGTGGAATTCCAACGACGGACCATTGACTGTCCTAATAAAGATGGAAGGATTTTTTTTTTTTTTTTTTTTGGCTTTTGTTTCCCGGTTAAGGTTTTAAGTGTTGGGTAACACTCAAATAGCACTGTTTGACTGACAGGTTCAATAAATGTCAAAGCCTTTTCCAAACATCAGTACAAGAAGCGTACTCAGCTAACCGATATACAAGACACGGTTAGGGTTAGGTTTTTATTTCTGACATCAAAAATATTAACATTTTCTGAGTTAAATTTAAAAGAGCCACATGTAATGTGCGATTCAATCAATTGTTAAAATCATCAGGATTTGCTGTAGTGCCACTTTTTTGATGGTCTTAACACGCTTCAGAATTTGGTAAGTCTGGAGGTACGAAACGTCCATGTGACCCTGTGATGGGTTCCGGTTCCCTACTGACTTGTACAGCTAGAAGATGCTGGGCTTCTGCAAAGATGTCTTCTGCTAAGGTGCAGCATTGTTATCTCATGCTAATATGCTAATTGCAACATTCATTGTTGTAAATCTGTAAATAGATCAAAAATGAGAATGTCACATGCTGCACTGTCATTTGCAGTTGATGGACATTGTTAAAGATTGACAAATTGCGAGCTGGTCACTCTAAAATCCTTTTGTAGGCTTTCTCTGTAAACAAGCAGATGAAATCTTGAATTTATGGTAAATCCATAAAGCTGTGTGACAGAGAACTTGTCTCTAAGACAATCCAAAACGGTCCTGTGTACTCTGATCCCGCTATAAGATGTTCCTGGAGTCTGTAGGGGCAACTGTCCCTGTTTGTTTGCTGTCACAGCTTCTTGTTCCTTCTGCTCTGTTGGTGGAATTTATTTTTTGAAGCCATAAAAAACATCATAATAAATGTCATAAGTGGCAGGCTGAAGGCTGCCTGCAACAGACCTCTTTACTAGAAGCAAACTGACATGAATGGAAGCTTAATTAGCATGGAATTAGTCATCTGTAACACCTGCCTTATTATTTCTTGTCAAAATGGCTACTGTGAAAAAGATAAATAAAACCCTCACTCACTCCTATGAATACGCAGACCCTAAATTACACCAGTAGTGCCAGATGGTGGTGCTTATATCTGCGATATTTCATCTTTGAGACTTTGGAAGTGAAGACACTTTGTCCATCTTTAATTATGTCAATGGTCAATCTTTTTGAGACGGGAACCAAAATGTCACTGTGAAGTAAATGAATAGGACCATTTATGGAATGTGATTTAATATGGGGCTTTTGAAGTTTTCAAACTCCATAAAGCATGTTGTACAACTTCATCCACACATGCACCTTCACACTGGTGGCCAGGAAGCAGCCGAAAGCTCATCAGGACTTGTTTTTTGCAGATACGGGACCTCATTTTTCAGTGTGATATAAGTGAATATAAATGATGCCTCTGTGAAAGTGCTTAACAAAAGCTCTGCAGAAAATAATCTTTCCATTTAAGATGTTTATATCTTAAATATTGCAGTTCCTGAAACCTAAGCGGCTTTTAAGAAATACTATTAAAGCTCAACCTATTATTTACATGCAAACCACTGCTTTATTCCATTAAATATGCATTATGTATATAATAAACATAATGAGATTTGCAATTACCTGTGCCTCTCACATTTCTCCGTTTCCAGATTCTTTCCAGATCTCCTTTGTCTGCATTCATATATTTACTTACTTGCAGTGCTGCTACACGGCAGTGTTGTGTCCTTGAGGTTTTGTCCATTTCTCCTCCCCCCAGCTACCTTTTCCCTGCTCTGTCACCCATTCGCTCCCCCCCCCCACACCCCCTCCCCCCCTCACAGTGGGAAGATTTTCTAATATCCATTACTTCCACCAGGGTCAGTGCAATCCCACTGGGTCTGCCAAAGACTTGGCAGGTGCCGATAAGGGCCTTGCACCAGACGCTGTAATAACTTAACAAATCCCTCCGTGACCCAGAGTCCCCTTCACCAGCATGGCATCCCAGTATTTTCCATAAAGCTATTAAAATCTACCTGGTGTCATATTGCGCTCTCCACATGCTGCAAATCAAAAAAGGCCTTTCTGTTAATACAAAAATTCCACCCCCATAAATAGTGGACAACATTATGATTCAACCCCTGCTGGAAGCACGTAGCTCGCACAGAACCGGTTCACGGACCTGTGCTGACAAGCCGTACCTCAGATTTGTCCTCGTGTCATGGGCATGCCCCGTGTCTCTCTGCTGTCCGCTCACAAGCGCATTCAGCCGCACTTCCTGGATCTCTCATCTGATAATGATACCTGCTGCAGCGGGTTTCAGCCTGCAGCTCCGCCCATTTTCTCCCCCCCCCCCAACAACCGGCTTTCAACCTGCCAATCATGCTTTAGCTGCATTCAAGTGGCAATAGTGTTAATGATTCATTTCCCTTGTAATCCCCGCTCAGGTTGATAAGCTCATGGCGGCCGCTGTTATTTGCGTCCGTTCCCCTATTGTTTGCAGTGTTAAATTAAGCCTCGACAATCCATCAATTGAGCCTCCGTGAGCTCCGTAGGCATGAGCGGCTCTGATGGATTAACTAGCCATACTGCAGGAGAAGGAGCTAAAAACATTTGATATCAATTCTGCTTCCTGACATGTCTGGTGGCGATGAGGAGAGGAGGAGCATCGATACTCATCGGTTATGGGTCCAGCCTGGTCGCAGAAGGCAATCATCAAAATTATCAACATGACAAATCTTATATATACTTGGATTTTCTGCAACGTTACAAATTGGAACCACACAGCCTCCACCCTAGCACTGCAGATGCCACCTTTATGGCGATTTTAACCAGAGTGCTCATGTAGGCCACTGTTACACCAATGCTACAATCAGGCTTTGGCTTGTCAGTCAGCTTGTTTGCTGATCAATCACGCCGCGTCCGCGAGACAAGGTGAACAACAGCCTCCACATGAAGACATCAGCGCTCAGCATCAGTGGAGTGGACTGCGGGTAGTAACACATTTCATGAAGCCATAAATCTGCCCGATGAAATGATTTGGTTGACATGCTACATCACTGTGATGTTTCTCTGTGACTACTTTGCGGTTTGGGAGCATGGCTCTCCAACACGTCAACTCTCCCCACTCAATGGAATAAATTTATTTGTGTGTGTGAGAGAGAGAGAGAGACAGTCCATCTTAACTCTGTAAGATTTGCTAATTTGTTGCAAAGGTGTTACCAGACTGTCTCCTCTTTTCATGATGTCAACATTCCTGCATCAACCACGCCCACTTTCTTCCTGACCAATCACACGATAGTTGTTGGTTCTCACAGTGAGCACAGCTCTGCCCAGATGTGTCGAGAAGAAGCCGCCAAAAATAAAGACCTGATTCTTTCTGGGAAAGAGAGCAAAGTCCTCTGTTCTTGCAGAGGATCTATCCACCTTGAATGTTCCTTTACTTCAAATCTTCAGGACAAAACAAGCTTCAATACATGCATATTGAAGAATTTCACACAGTTGACACTCTTTTCTTTAAATAAACTAAACTTAAGGCCAGTTAATATATTAATGTGATTGTTCCCTTCAGTGCCAGAAGTTGCGTTTTCCATTACTGGAACTATCTCTTTTCCCAGAAAACCCTCCACAGAAGTGACCTCCAGCCATTTCCTGCTATTTTGTTGTTGAAGTTGGAAATTTCCCTTAATTTAATGGAAGCTGTCAAAAGTTTTAAACGGTTAACTGTGATATGTCCTCGCCAGTGTGGCCTAACGGCAGTTTGAACAAACAGTCCCCACCCGGTGATCGGGGGGGCACGTCCCTCATTGCATTCCTGCTGCCTCTAAGAGCCTTCTTTAAAAAGCAGCCTTACTCCATTATAAAAACTTCCATTTCTGGGAGTTTGCCAAGTGATTCGCAAAGTCACCTTCAATTTTTTTGTTGTATGTGAGGTTTGACAATTAAAATAAAAACATATCTCTCATTTCTGAGGCCTTCTTCTACAAGCACAGACGAACACTTAAACTTGTTGACAAAAGACTCTTAATAGTGTGAATTGTTTCACGGCTTAAAAGAAGGAACCTCCCTGCATGTCGGAAAACTGGGTGTATAATGAAAAAGCTTTTAAAGCTAATTGAGAACATTTGAATGATATCTAAAACCAGTACACCATGTGAATCTAACATTTGAATGTGACCTAAATGTCAAGTTTGGGTGCTGACTATTTTCAATAGACATGCTCTTTCCATCATGCTGCTGTGAAATGGACTTCAGTGCACGCAGTTATATGGGCAAGATCTAATTAACATTCTATTCAGCGCAGGAATAAAATGGGTATTGACACTATCAGGAATGAAGTGTTCCAGTTTCTTCTTAAATGTTGCCTTTGGCTTCCTGAATCTGATGAAGTTAGCGGAACGTACAGTTGGTGCCGACGATATTTACAAAGGCTGTTCTTTCTAAAACATTTGCTGCACAAATTTAATTAGCCAGCCACCTGCCGTTTGTAGAAAGTCCACTGTTTCACTCACAAACGTGGAAGCGGAGGAAGGGGTGGGAACATGTAAACATCTAGAGAGTGGAATCTAGTGGGTTTGGATTTTGTGCTTCTGGAATCAGACTCCTTGCATTAGCGTTTGTCCCCGTATGGATGGAGCTTCCTGCTTCTTTTAATAATCTTGGCTTAAAGAGAAACAGACAGTTGTGATTGGTTCTGGGAAATGGGTCCGTACCAGCTTGTTGTTACTGACAGCCTGTAAACAGACGGCGAACAGATGTAAAGATTTACGCTGATGATGTTCCGATTTTATGAGACAGATACAAGAATTATGACAGATATAAGTAAACTTTTGCATTATTTATTGCAGCCTAATGTCTAATAATTTTGGGGTTTTGCCAGTAAATCAAACTAGTTTGCCTTTATATTCATAATATCTATGTAAATATAGTATATGATGCTGTCTGCAGTTGGAGGGGATCTAGCCTCCCTGAGGTAAATCCTCCAGTGGCATCAACAATCAGCGTTCATGGATTTCTCTGCTTCAGCGACATGAACAACATCTGAACAACCAGAGCAAACAGGTGCTAAAGACAAGTGGGAACGATCTGCCTTAATGGAAGAGTCACAAAACAATATCA
Organism: Arothron firmamentum; assembly: GCA_016586285.1. Classification (NCBI taxonomy): domain Eukaryota; kingdom Metazoa; phylum Chordata; class Actinopteri; order Tetraodontiformes; family Tetraodontidae; genus Arothron; species Arothron firmamentum. The sequence continues at coordinate 221,307 of BJFM01001166.1, read as the reverse complement.
GCTTGTACTTAAATGCTCAGTGGGGAAAAACCGCCGACTGTTCAATGAGCAAACAGGAAGTGTATACTATTGTCCAATGCTACAGTACCAGAATAGAGAGATAATCTGAAAGGCTCGTGTTATGATTCATCTAACTGCATTTCTATTCCACATCTTACAAATGCAGAACAATTGTGCTCTCTTACAGCTGATAAATGACTTTCGGTATTTGAATTTTTTTGCTGCTTCCAACATGAAGTTGGCTCAACCTCCAGATGATGAAGCCAATTGTGTTTTTTTTATGGGATCTAACTTGAACAAACGCATCCAGGCCTTTGAGGAGAATGCTGTTCGAGGTAATGTGCCCTCAGAGAGAGGTCCAAATTAGAACACTCCAACAGTGACCCATATTACCTTTGATTTACTCTCAGGCCAGACCCACGGGGTTTTTCTGCTCCTTCAGACTAATCGCAGCGCTCTTGTGGTAGCTCTGGAGTTTCCAGACATGTCTGCTCAGACTTCTGCGCTCCATCTCATTGTTCTAATTATATATTTAAGTTCAGCATTGAGGCAAAATGCATTAAACTGTCGAGGCTGTTAAATCCGAGATGTTTCAGGTTAGTTGTTGAGCCTGAGCTACAGTGTCAGATGGATTCAAAACTAAAATATGTACAAACATGGAAATATCCAATACATATATACAATATATACAATATCAATATCCAATATCCATACATTTATATTATATGTATATAATATTTTTCCATTGTTGACAAATATATATGTGTGTGTGTGTGTGTGTGTGTGTGTGTGTGTGTGTGTGTGTGTGTGTGTGTGTGTGTGTGTGTGTGCGTGTGTGTGTGTAAAAGAACAACTTTGTCAAAAATTATCTATTCAAACTGAAAAAAAAAAAAAAAATCACAAAGTGACCAGTAATCAGACCAGCATGTTCCTCTCTGCAGATACACACTCTGTAACACACCAGTTTAATCATAATAGATTTATCCTGTAACTTATACATCTATACCTAAGAGAATAAAGACAGTGTTTCACCTTGAAATCTATTGAAAATGCGATGTGTAATAATATCAGATATATCGTTTCACAAACACTCTCAGAGATCGTCTGCTGATTGTAGCATGACTCACAGAATGTCTTTTTTCACAGCTTCTGATTAATTCGATAAGTCAACCCTGAATTTTAACAAAGGCTTTAGAGATTCCAGCATGTCGGCCGCCGCAAAGCTAATGCTAATCTTAAAGGAATACAATAGAGAAAAGTCAAATGTTGGATCTGGCCGAAAATAACACAGCTGAGGGTAAATGAGTGAACTAATAAACTAGTCGACTCTAGACGTAAGCTGCATGATAGTTTATACATATTCACAGGCATTTTTTTGATGATATTAATGAGATCTTTGGGCTCTCTCTCGAATGGTGCATTTGCACCTTTAGCTCCATTTTCCTTTTTCAAATGCCAAAGCTTTAAGCAAAAATTGAAATGATGAGTCCAGCAGATGTTCTAGAAGTGGATTATGATCTGCTGACCTTCAACTCAGGGATCTTATGAAGATCATTACTTTTTAACTTAAATGAAAGGGACGGTCATTTTATAAGGATATACCCAAATGATAGTAACAAAAAAATCCTGACTTGTCCTTGAAGTCTCTTCTCCTGATTAGAACTGCATCCCGATGCAACGTGGATTTGGGTGTTACTTTTAAGATTTTTGGATTTCCGTAACAGACAGGAAGTCGCAATGTGACGTGGATCAATCAAGATTTAGTCATTGTTTTGGAATCTTAGACTTGCATGTGAAAGAACGCATGCAGCACACGTTAGCTCCAATTCTGATTAAAAGTGAAAGATTTGATGACTGTTGATTGAAACGTGATGATAAAACTGTCATCTTGGCTCTTCTCTCTAACAGGAAGGCATCACAGCAGCTCCTCGCACACCTGGACACTCTTGCTCATTTCTGTTTCCTATTTTCTCCAAACACCTTGTTTTTCATTTTCCTCTTTATCATCTTTCCCTACCTTGCGCCCTTCCTCTTTGGCCTCCAGCACACTTCATTTTTCCCTCTGGCCTGTGCCCCGAGGACACCTACTCCCAGAGCGGAATAAGACCTGGAGGACACTGATAAGCCCATTCCTTTAAAGCCCAGCTCCACAGATGGAGTGTGCCCAGAAAAGAATGGAGCGCACGAGACCGGGCCACTACTGCCACATGGTTCTGATGGCCAGCAAGAAAAGAATTCTACATTTTTTGGGGGGGACTATTGTCTTCTGTTGAATGCACAAGAGTGGTACGATCCAGCTCAGAAACATGAAAACCCTGTTCTTCAGGACAGAAGGACAATTTCTAGTGTTTAGCCTTCTTTACCTAATCTAAAATGGGCTAAATCAGAGAATATAAAAACATTTTCGGGTAAAAATCTCTATCAATTTAGCCCAAAAACAATCAGATAAAAAAATCTGTTGAAATGAGACAGTCCCCTTAATCCGCCAGCCATCACCCAGGTAATTTATTTTATCGTGACCATCTCTGTGCACGTACTTCTGTAAGCTTTAAGCTGTTTGCCACAACAGCTGTCATGGCTGTAATCTTCATGGTTTGAGATGGACAGATACCATTTCCAAACTACTTTTTCACAGCACATCTGCCTCCGGCTGGCGGGAGAAACTTTTCAATTTCAGAGGAAACGTGGCGGGACCTCGTCAAAATGTTTCATTTTGCTTTACACGGCTCAATTAGGTGTTACAGTATTCGTGGAAAGACATTACCATGCGTCTCAGTTTTGAATGTATGCAGTCTTGGAAGGATCTGGAAGGACAGAGCGACCATATCCAGGCAGACCCAACATCATCTGTGATGTTCATTGCACCATCAACACTGAAAAATGTCTGCTCAACTTTGCCTCCCAGTGGTATAATTATTTTTATTACCAAACTTATGCAGGAAGTTATTATAAGAATGCAAAGCTTTTACTTCCCGTCTCTCCTCGATGGCCGAGCCTAATGATATTCTGTCTGATAGCAGCAAGATTTTGCAGTTTATTACACACCCGAGCTTCAGTGCAAATACCCCACTAATGCCTGCAGTAATGGGCATTAAGAAATATACTGTATATTAAAAGGTGAAAACATGAGCTCCAGCAGGCAGAGAAATCCGAGATGTTCTCGCTATCTTATAACTTGCTGGAGGCATTTTTGTTCGAAACAGATAAGGGAAGACAATATAAACCTGTGATGCATGTGGTGGGTGGAATGACCTTTTTCGCCATGAGAAGACGGTCTGCATGTCCATCAGATTCAACATTCAATCTCAATTTATTCAGCCGTAATCTTAAATGAGAGAAATGTCCTGTTATCAAGTATTTCTTTTCCCTTTTAAAATTAGGAGGCCCACAGGGTAGTGATTTTTAAAATGACTTTATTTTAGTTTAATAGACCATAAATATTAAAATGGGGTTTTAGGATTCCTCAGCTAAAATTTTGCATTACCACAGAGTCTGTTAAAGATTAAAAATTAAAAAAACACATCTGCATTTTATACATTTGATCACAGTTTCAGTTTATCTCGCAGAACCCTAGCATCAGTGCTCAACATGGCTTTAAGGGAGCATATTTTTATTTGTTTTTAGCACAATTAAGGGGAAAAATTATCATAAGTGAGAAACCCAAATGGCAGGGATGTAAAAACTTCTTCCAAGTTGACTTTTAAGAAATCCTCTATTTGCTCAGGCTTTTGTACTTCAAAATATGGAAATACAGTGGATATTTATTCAAAACTTTGTCAAGTAGAGAGTAAAAAATCAAGATAAAAAAATACAGTAATTATCGTTCAATATTTCGAATTGTTCCTAGCTGATTATTAGTCTGCCATTACTGGAAAGTGCTTTATAATTCGGTGTGTTTTTCAGAACGTAGCCCAGCGTCTCCTCTGGAAGTAAAAGTGGGCTCCTCTCCTGCGAGTATTGATTTTCTGTGTTTGCGGTAGCGGCAATAGCAGCTCTCACACAAGGGGAGAACTACCAGCCTGCGCCGAACAACAATGTACTTTATATGACAATGTAGGTCGCAGTGATTAAGTTTCCAACTAACAACTGTCAAAAGGGTAAATCAATAGGTAATTTTGGGGCCAGGCAAGAGTGGTTGGAGTCAATATCCTGAATCAAGCAGCCCACTGTAAGGCCCAGAGGGAGGCTGGTAAAAGGATTACCCTCAGCTAACCTTAAGTTCTCACTCTGTAATTGTCTTTGAGCAGTGATGAACATCACAGGCATGAGCATGTCTTCAGCTCACACATAAGCTGAACAAAAGATCGAAAACCGATACAAATACAAATATATCCGACCCGACTCCCCCGCCTGCACCAAGGCTGCATCATTTTCTATTGTTACATCCTGCACAGGAATATATTCCGCCGTCCTGGAAAGGGTTCACAATCGTATCAAGGTTAATATTCCCATTCATTTTGTCGTATTAATCTCGATGATTTGAATGGAGGATAATCGTGGCTAATCGGGTTCCTTCCTATAAGCTTTTTATTTGGTGATCTATGTTGTACATTTGCACTCTGAAAGGGTTCCATGAGCTGGTTCGAAACGCACACAAGAAATATTCACTCTGGACCATGAATGAGTGGAGCCATAATGGCGGCATTATCCTTTGGACATTTGCACTTGCACTGCTTTAATGCTTGTCTTTGCATCGGGGCAGGAGAGGACGTTTTTAATATTCATTTTTATTGTCTGTCCTTCCTCTAATCTTCATAGTTCAAGCTCATTAGCAGTGCTCGTGAGATAAATCAGACAACTTCTGAAAAGTATCTTTTTGCAACTTTAAAGCTAATTCTCCCTGTCCAGCGACGCAGAGATGACTATCTTTAAACAACAATCCAGATCTAGAATGCTATTTTGTTATTGTAAATAATCCTCTTTGAAAGGATGGACTGCGATATCATTGTGAGGGATTTATTCTCTCCTTTTGTCACGTGAAAAAAACAAGAATAGCTAACTTTTGGAAAGGAGGAAAGCGCAGAGGACATTTGTGGTACAGATTGAAGGGGAGCGAGCTGAAATGGGGTTGACTGACCCACGATGACGGCACACAACCGGCTCCAAATGGAAGAAATGAAAAGAAAGAGAAAAGCTTATTGGATGTATTGAATCATTTTACTTTGCAGCCAGCTGAGGGATTGGACGGCGTGCGTGCCCAGACTCAATGTCGAATCGAAACCTGTTAACGGAAACACGCTTGACCGCAGGGAGACGCAGAAATACAAAGTTTAACAAACTGTGTTGTTTTCTGATGCTATGTTTTGAGTAAAAACCTGGCGTGCACGTCGAAATCAAGCAAAAGCAGTGTTCCCTAAATGCTTGAGCATACTTTATGGCTTTTATGGTCTTTTAATGGTTTTAAGCTTTTTAGTGTTGTAAAAAAATCATAAGCTTTTTGTGTCAACAGATTTCAACACTATCTGAAGAATGAAGGTAAAGCACTGAGCCCGATCAGTATGTATGGGTAGAAGCGATATTCTCTAAAGACCCAATTTATCAAATAATGGATCTGCTGCCTCGGACAAGTGATGTGACGGGTAGAATTACTTTAAGTCACAATGTCTCCTGATAGGTCATGACTTTCTGTTCCTTTTTTTTTTTTTTTTTTTAAATGTTTCATGTGCATTTCCCAGTGACTTTCCCAGTAGCAAACTACACACACCAGCCTTAGCTTTAGCCAAAAAAATGTCTCTTTCATGATGATTTAGATGCTCTTATTTTTGGATGTCAAGGTCTGATATACGCTGTTTCACAAACACCGTCACCCCTGCAAACTTCAATCTCTAAAAAAATCAAAATAAAACCAGCTTTCAGGTTCAAAAAGCCTTGCAAAGACTTCCAACAACCCCTCAGTGATATTTTGTCCGGCGGCTCTATTTTCTGGTCCGCTGAGGTCGCGGTTGGTTGAAAAATTGACCTTTTCCAGAGGAAGTTACACTCCAGGATTTCTGATCATAAACTCAAAACGGCGGCTGCAAAGGGACGAGGTGCTAAGGTTGTTGCAAAATTGATACAGACCATAAACTGCTCCTCGCACCACTCTACTTAAATAGCTTCAATGGGAGCTGACAGATATTGCATATACTGTAAATCTAAACAAGGTACAGCTGACACTCTTTGCTAATTTTAGCTCCATGAATTCCTCAACAAAGCACTTTTCTCGTATTCCTAAAAATAGCAACCTGCAATAGGACGGGCACAGATGCTGGTGCGGTGCACGAGCCACGTGGGACAATTAGTATGGGAACTGATGATGATGCGGACTCAGTGCTAATTGGATTCTGCTAAATGAATATGATTTCTCCTGCCGTCTCAGCGGGCAGCAACACGGAGCCAAACTGCTTTAAGTTTATTTCCATAACCGGCTCTGGCAGCACGGAATGGGTTGATCACATGCAATATAAACCCAGTCCGCACCTTCGCCATCACCACGGACGCCGCTCACAGACTGAATTAGTGCTGCGTTATGGTCTTGTTTTGAAATAATCACCCTCTCATTGGACCGGCTGTGAATTTTAGGATTTAATATGAGGTTGGATGCTTTTAAATGGAACTGATTGTGGGTGAAATGAGGTGCATCCAGGCATCCAGGATGGAAAATCTTACACCAAAAAGAAACATTGGTTAAATCTAAAGTTTGAAGTATGTTCTCTTGGTGCATGTGTGTATATTAGCATTTGGATACGTATCAGGGGAATAACTCCCAAAATCTGCCTGTTTTCACTTAAATTTGTCATTTTAACACAAACCCTTGTGGTGTAATTATGGTTTGGATGATCTGATCTGATATGCAGATGACAAAAGGAGTTGATGTCTGACTGGCTTGAGATCAGTGTGTGAAGGAGTGTGGCGTGTAGGCTCAGCTAACGGCACAGCACACAGCAGGCGAGCAGCCTGCTCAGCTTTTTCTTGGTTTTCATTCTTCTTGGTTCCCACCAGAGAATGTGGCACAACATGCCTAACTGTGAGTGCTGAGGCTGAAATTGCCCTTATGCCAGAAGAGATCTTTAATTTGCATCTCGGTTTGGGTACAAAACAAGTTTAAATGCTGATTTTTTTCCTCTGTATGATTATTTTTTTCCCATGTTTTGGATCTACCTGTGATAATGATGCAAAAACCTTTTATAATATAATCTGTTATAAATGTAAACCAGTGGGTCAGGTGAACCACCAATGTGGAGTCAGAAATCATTTAGGAAAAAATGGTACCAATATTTAAATGAATGTGAGCTCAAGGGAGAATAACCCACTTTAAAGTAACAACACGTCTTCAGTTAATGTCATGAGGTTGGATGCTTTTAAATGGTTAATAGTTAATGGCATCACAAATGTATTAGCTCCAATTCACAATGGTGGCAAACGACAGCGGCTGAGCCTCATGGGAGGTCTGGCCTCAGGACCCTTTTTTCTGATGAACAATCCAGCACCCCCCGCCCCGCCTGCCCCGTCTCTTTCTCGGTGCTCGCAGTCCTCTCCAGGAAACCAACGGCAAGGAGCAGTAAATCAATAGCTACGCAGTGTGGGCAAATGACAAGCCGTTTAGTTTGGCGGCCTACTTCGTTTCACAACATGTGGCCTGGCATTCTAAACTGGAGGCAGGGTCTCTGGGAGAAAATATTTCCCTGCACTAAATCAAATTTGGCAGCAGGTGGTCTGTGGAGTTGTGAGTGCGCTGCCACCACAGCTGGAGAACGCTCTATTTTTCTCCAACCAAATGAGTCCTTTGCACCTCCCACTGGTTTAGAGTATCATCAGTATCTGGCTTCCAGAGATGTGTCATCCATCAATCCTGTAGCACCTTTAAAGAATCATTCATGATGAGCAGAGCAGATGATCCCAAGAGCCGTCCTGACAAACTATGGAGCATCATTAACCATGCTTTATTTGTCTTGTCTTCTTGTGATATTTATTTTATTGTGGCTCTGTAAGAAAAACAATGCTAATTGATAATGTGATGAAAAGATCACATTTATGGTCTTTCCAGCTATCCATCCACTTCATGTCAACCACCGTTTATTTCTCATCAGGGTCCATAGGGAGATGGGAGATGATCATCTAAGCCCCTGACTCTGGAAAACTGCAAGTTCTTGACGCGAACGTGTGCATATGAACTCGAGTGCATGAGACGTGTAATGAAAAGTGCCACACGCTCACAACTGCGGGCAGTTTAGAGTCACCTCCTGAAGCAACTGCCGCACCACTGTGCTGACCCATCTCCATCTATGAGAGACAAAATCAATTTTGCAAAGAAAAGCAATGATGCATTTAAAAGGATGAAAGTGTGGGAGTGTGCGCACAAATCCAACTCGTGACTCTGCTGCAACATCGTTTTGGGCTAAAACCTGTTGACTGAGAAAATATTAATTCCGATCATGTTCTTAAATCCACAGCTATTTGTCCTCGGCACTAAAGTGGCTGTGAGGGGGGAAAATAGATATAAAATGAGGCACAAGATGAATTATGCATGTGAGAGGCAAAACTCGATTATACCGTTATTTATCTGATTGACTGGCACGATGGCAGAAAGGTTCAATTTCCGCTTTTTCGCTCACGCTTCATAGCCTTTTGCTCTCTGACGATCTCTAATCTTTATAGTTCAAAAACATACAGCCTCTCCCTTTCTTGCTCTCTCGCACTCTCTCTCTCTCTCTCTCTCTCTCTCTCTCTCTCTCTCTCTCTCTCTCTCTGGCTGCTTGTGTACTTAGGTGTTCAAGACAACAGTTTTGAACCTGAAGAGCAGTCTGCAGTCTTTCACAGTTTCGTTCGCTCACACTCTGCAGCTCTGCTAAAAACCCTCGAGTTGTTGCAAATGTACCTGGAGTGATGGAGCGAGGTTCTATTAGGTGCACACATAAAGTGAAGATGTCCCAGAAACCAAAAAAAACCCACCATAAAATAGGGCACAGTCTCTGAGCACGTTAGCACTGAGTTAATGCTATTAATAAATATAGGATAAGATTTCAAATCAAAAAGGTTTCTCAGTATCAAATCAACAGTTAAAAAAAGCTTCAACATTTTTTCTTTCATTTAGGAGTAAGATATTTATAGAAATAATTTAATATAAAACTTGCCCTCTGTCACGTTTCCATGGTGACTTGGAAAGGACCAAAAGTACATCATAATATAAAATCCCTGTAATGATTCTCAAATGAGTGTGTTTTGCTGACTGGATATTCAGTCACTGTTCATTCCTGCCACTAGATGTCGCTAGGCCTGACAAGCCTGAATTGCCTGCAAACAGCAGGATCTTATTTGTTTTACATTGTTGTAAGAGAGCATGCCAAGTGTCGGCCCTTCTCTTATCCAAACGCCAACATCCTCCACCGACGGAGAGGTGACTTGCTACACTTATTAGCGCGTGGAAGCGTTGTCAAATTACTTTTAAGAGCCTATATGGATGCCTGAACTATTGCTCCCCAACCTTCCCCAGATTATTCAATCTCACAGTTCTATTGCCGGCTCAAGATAAGATGGTGAATCCATGCAGTGGAGGCTTATCTGAGCAGAGCACACACTCTCTGGAGTATGGGATTTCACTGCAAATTCCCTCAGCGCACTTCAGGTGTGACCCAATTAATGCCAGAATTTGTGTCTTTCATTTTCACCCTTCACCAAATCGACACATGATAAGGATTAAAAAAAAAAAAAAAAAGAAATAAGCCTGTGGCAGATGTTCAAAAATACTTAGAAATAAATGTATTTATTCAATCATTTGTAGCTTTTTTCTTTCAGCTTTATCGTCATTGACTTATTTGGGTCTGGCCTGCAACTGCAGCAGTTCTTTGGACCCTATTTTAGGTGGAGTTTGACTGAATTCCATAGGCTGAGGGTCACCAGTATGCATGCTCCATTGTACAGAGTCCTCCAGCCATGGTGGAGCCCTAGAACGGTGCAGTAATCACATCTACACCCGTCTGAAAACCAAGCTCCTATATTGAGGGCAATCAAACATCTCCAGAACAAAAGCCAGATGTGCACAGAGGAATTTGGTTTCAATAATGATCTTTTCTTAAAGCCACTGCATTAACCTAAAGTATGAAGCATTCAGACATGATCTACTGCAGACGACAGGTCATCATCCATAAATGTATGCAGCAGGTTTCAGTCCTGTCAGTAAACAAAGGCTGCTCTTACTGTGGTTTTTGTTCATTTCCATCCATCCATCCAGCACCTAAGGTCAGTCACGAAGCCTCGTGTGAACACTTCTTATCATATAGCTGCTGATTTCAATCAGGTGTAGTCCAATAAAGAAACTAAACACACTCAGTGGTTAGCACGGTGTGTCGCCTGGTTAGCGTATTTGACTTCTTTTCATGGGGGATCTTGCATCACTCTGGATTCTAACAGAGGAGAAAACAACAGCAGCTCACATGTTGGTAAAATGTCAAATGAAATCTCCAACCATCAGAACAGGCTCTGTGGGGTTTCAGCATCCTCAGGACGTCCTACAGTCACTCAATCATTAACTGATGCCTGATTTGCTCACAACAAAGTTTCACATCTTTCAGTATTTCTCTTCTGCTTCAAATCATTTCAAGAAACGTTCCATATGAATTTTTCTGCCATCTCTTGCTGAGTGCTATTGATATTTTTCTGTGGAATGATTCTGTTGTATTTACCTCCACCTGTCCTTTTCTCATCATCATGTCTTTTGGTGCATTGATTAATGTGTGTGTGTGTGTGTGTGTGTGTGTGTGTGTGTGTGTGTGTGTG
>BJFM01001166.1:152910-207191 GCA_016586285.1 Arothron firmamentum | reverse complement strand
GGATAGGACAAGACTGGTAAGACATAAGGTCCATTATCTGACCCTGTGATGTAGCACCATTTCTCTTCCCTCTCTTCTCGAGATGGAATGCACCTCCAGTGGTTTTTCTTTTTGTCTCCTTTATGCTGCTTTTTTTCCCCACTGCTTGATTTGCATTTACTACCAGTAGTGCAACAGCGGGCACCAGCAAAACAACAGTGATAGACATCACAGACAGATGCAAAGATATCGCACTACTCATGAGCTCATTAGCATTTATTTGAAATATAGTCCATTCTAGGCATATCTGTCAATAAAAATGTACTTTTTTTCTGTCACTGTGACTGCTGAGGGGTTAGAAGCAACATTCAGAGACTCAGTACTGTGTCTGACCTTGATGAATTTAGCATAAATAAACACATAAAAGGCCAATTTTTGTCACTTTAGTGTCAGTGCTGTCAGTAGGAGGAAGAGTCCTATCGTGTAGCATGGAGCTACACACAACAAAACACACATCGACGCAAGTGGGCTTCTGGTGGGGCCTTGGCCAGAGGATCTCATCAACATCACAAGCCATGTCTTCTCATTGGGGAAAATAGCCCCTTGTGTGCCGAATCCATCCCTGGATTGACCTCAACTCAGTGTCTTTGCCTGCAGAAGAGACATACGGGCATAAGGTTGGTGGTCATACACGCGCCATCTCCAAGCGAGAAAAAAAAAATCCTCTGTAGGATTAAGAAATGGCGAGTAAGGGGGCAAGTACAAAACTTCAAAGTGACTGTGGGTGATGAACCAGTTCTGGACCAGAGCAGCTATCCTATGTCTATCCTAGACAACAACAAAGCTGGGCTGCTCTGGTCTGTCCTGGACAACTGCATCATGAAGTGCATCTAGTGATTATGTGTTACGCATTATAGGGACCTAGTTTGGCATGATGGTGCAATAGACCATGAAGACTTATGACGGCACACAAAGTGATATTTCCCCTGCGCTGCCCCGGGATGTACACAATTGCCCTTTGGCCAATTATATTACGTCCCTGTCGTCTGTTTTTACTTAAGTTAAATCCAGCCTTGTCAATGTAAACACATTGATGAGGTTGGTCAGCTCCAACCATGTCTAAGATTCTCTGTAACAAAAAATACACATTGTAGGATTCTGAATGAATCTATGTGGTCCTGATCCAATGGTACGTATTCAGTGGTTATTGGGCTGAACCCATTCTGGATTGTAAATGTAGAGGACACTGACCTGTACGTATTCATGTCGAAGTTCTCTGACTCTGACACTGTTCCTCTGAAGTGGGACCCTGTACAACTGCTTCATGGTCATGTTGTGCTGTACCAAGATGCGTCTGATGGTGGAGATGCTGACTCGATTTACGTTATTGAATACTTGTATATCTACAAGTATCTGTTGTTGTTGTTGCTGCTGGTGGAGACGAATTGCATTGTTTGCTCTGACCAGGTTCAATGGCAATGATAATGGCAAGCTCCTGATCTTGGGTGAACGGGCATTGTCGCCCACCTCCGGTAGGTCTTTTAGCTATTGTGTAGAAAAATGCAACCAGAAATTGGTGTAATGTATTGTTTACTTCTTTTTCACAGCAAAGTATCAACTGTACTTCACTGTATTTACCAGACACAGTAATGACACATCTCTACACATGATCACAGTATGTGTCACAAAACTACAGCTTTTGTTCAAAAAGGAGCATTGCCACTCTGGAATAAAGTACATCTGATACAGTAACCTGATGGTACAGGAGCGTAAATACTCTAGAACGGGGTATTTAATTAAAAGTCACTGAGGTCCAATTATTACAATTTCCTCCAAGTAAAAGGTCCGAAACAAAGTTGAGTTTGTGTCTTATAGCCTTCCCCTATGTCCACATTTTTCACAATGCAGGATATGTTTAACTGAGGGCACAATTAGCTCTTTTAAAACATATAAAAGTAGCCCAGGCAAACAGAGAAAAATAACCCTTTTTTTCCTCTTAAAATAAAGCGGTCCCAGCCTAAAAAATTGAAGGCCCACACTTCAACTATAAATGTTACGATTTCAGAAAACAATATATTAAAGGTGGCTCTTTTAGGAAAAAAACGAGTGCATACACAGCATTGACAAAACATTTTTCAGTTATTTTTTCTTAAAGAGGTCTCAGCCTAAAAAAAAAAAAGGCCTACACTTCAGGTAAAAAAAAAGTCAACATCTTCAGAAAACAAGAAATAAAAAGTGCGATGTTAATGTCACGTTTTTGCAAGCGCAAACTGACGGTGGCAGCGAAGTGTGGCAAAGTACTCAAAATGGCTTCACTGGGGCCTTTTTGTAGCTGGCTGACTGCTGATCACTTTTGTAAGTAACTACTCTCAGGTGTGAGTCAACGTACACTGAATTAAGCAGTGTGTGTTGTATTTCGAATAGATATGTTTTCCCAATGGTACCCTGAGATTTCACTTTTGTCTCAAGTGTCTTATGTGTGAAATAGTGTGTAGCATGCAGGACCAATGCATGTGTCTATAGTGTTGGAGCAATGGACAAAAACTGAAAACACCTCATAATATTATTTCAGGGAAGCTCTGTTGCGGCTCACAATGCGTTATCCCAGAGTTTTGTGGGCAGGAAGTTGCCGTAACAACATTCTGTTCTCATCAAAGAAAAATATATTTTCTCTGTGCGACACATTAACTTTATCTGAGAATGCCAGGCGCTGTTTGCTTTTAAACGTAGCTGCCGTCTGGTAATTATTCATTGCAATTAAATCCTCCGAACCTTCTTATTATCAGTAATTATGAGATTATTGGAGAATAGAAAGAACCAGTACTGTTACATTTCCAGCATTGCTGTTTTAATTGTTTGGAAAGTTACATTTAAAAAGGTTTAATCCCGCAGGAAACCAGTTAGATCAGCTTTGTTGGCATGGATTCATTCTATCATAATTCACCTCTAAGCTGAGGTGACTTATGACTTTTAGAACATAAATGTAAATGTATTTGACTATAAATCTCACTCATTTGTGTGATTAACTCCCATCTGTAGCCGATTCGTTAACCTGTAGTTAATATTCACAAGGAAATCCGCCCACTGTTTGTGATAAATCAACAAAATCCATTCACTTTAAGTCTCAATTTCTATAAATGTGAAAGGAATACAGTGAGGAAGAGGCGCGAGTGGATGTCTGCCTCGGTAGCCAGTGTGGCAGCACACTCGTCTTTCATGAAGATGAACTGTGGCGGCGGCGGCCGATTGCCTCCGCCTCCAGCTGACACTTAGCCCCGCCTACAGCGGACACATGTGTGTGTGTGTGTGTGTGTGTGTGTGTGTGTGTGTGTGTGTGTGTGTGTGTGTGAAGGAGACCGCAACCACACGTCCCAACATTTGAGGGTCTGTGTGCACGTGCGCGGCCACGTGCACGTGTTCCAGTGCTATCAAACAATGAGAATGTTATCAGACATTGCCAAAGGCAAATGAAAGGGAATCAGAGGGGAATATGGAGCCCAAACCAGCAGATTCACAACGCAACCACGACTTCATCTCATCTAAAATAAAAATAAAAAACTTCAATCGTTTTGTGTTTGTTTGTTTTTTAACAAATGAAATGCCAATGTTTATAATACCGTTATGAATATCATCAAGAGAAGCTTATAAGGACTTTGATGTAAATACAAGCCCATTCATGGATCTGATGGAGAGATTTTCTTCCATTAATGAGGAACCTTCCATATCCATTCCATAGGTGTTTTCCCATGGCGTCCGCAAGATATGAAATATTCAAGAAATAAAGGAACAGGCTGGAAACGGTGCACTCCTGGGCCAGTGCGTGTCTGCAGGAGCACCTCTGCTCCAGGAGCCCTTAACATACAGCACAGTACCTGCTTGAAATAATCATTTTAGAGGTCTAAACGGTAAATGAGTCCTGGCTTGACAGTTTTTGATAAAATTTTATGTAATTATAAAACGGTACTATTCATTTTGTTTAAACTATGGTTATAACTTATATTTAAAAAAATAAGATGAGACTTGAGCTGCAATATTGGAACAAAAGAATAACTGAGCCCAGTAATACCCTGCTGAATTCATACTTTGCTTCAACATTAAAATAATAAAAATGCATAAATAGAAGCATGAAACCTGGAGCAAATTCACTCAGATGTCATCCACTGTTTTCTAATGAGGATTCAGAGCATAAGTTAAGCATGTGACACGTGGGATTATGCTATATAAATGTTACACACTGTTAAATATAGCTCATATGTTCTGCCGGCATACATTAACAGTCATACACTGATGTATACGTCCTAATAATGTGTTTGTGTCACAACTGACCAAGAAGCACAGCCTGTGGAATTAACTGTTATTTTATATGTTGTTGTTTTTTTTAGCTTTTAGACAATTTGAATACATCTGCTCCCAGGGAAAAGACAGATCTGATGGTTATCACAGCATGATGCAAAGATTAAACACGCTAGAAGCTGTAAGATTAAAGCAGCAGAAAGGATGAGTGTGTACAATTTACAGACTAATCATTGTTGAGGTGGTCAAAACCACATGGTGGGCTTTTTTCTATTAAATTGCCACAATATATACAAAGGCAAATGAGGTTATTTGTGTTGCTGCTTATAGTTATGGTTTAATTATTGCAGTTCTGCTTTAAGCCTGAAATAATAAATTAGTTATTGTATTTGTTAAACACGGAATTTATGATTAGAGATGCAGCTTTAAGATGGGAAACTAACTTTACACTTTTTATTAAATAAAGCAACATTTTACATATATTCATAAACTACACTTATTTTTTAATTACAGGAATGGCTGGTACTATATCAGAATAATAGCAAAGCATCTTTAGAGCTCCACAGAGTCTTGATAGTGCTTTAATTTGCAGAATGGCCTTTAACAATCTCATCTTTGTGTTTTCAAGGACACTTGATTGACATTGATGGGAAAATCCAATCAGACAGACCAAAATGGACACAGGAATTTCTGAATTTGCGAGATTTCTTTTTGCCCTCATTACACATTCATAAGTCATCTCTGCAGCATATGGAAGGAAAAAGTTCTGCCTCGGGTCACTTGAACCATGTAATGTAAAAGGAGTGTAAACCGTGAGCAGTGGGGATATATGGAAAATGGAGGAAGGGCACAATGTGAGGCAGACGAGGGTGAGAATTGACAGTCATGTTCAACATTGTGTGCACCCACACCCAGACGGTCATTTTTAATTCAGTTTAATGCTAACAGACAAACCAAACAAGGCTTTTCACTGTATGTTTTTGTTCTGTTTCATTTAGTTTTGAATTTTATTTCAGAAAATGGAAACTTTCAGTTCAAGTGAAGAAAAAAAGAAGTGCAATGGCTCCACGGTCATTAAAAAAGAGTTTTCTTCCATGACCCTCCAGCCAAAGACATTACAAAGTCTGAGACAACACAGACATTTGTGTTGGGAGAGCAAAAACTTGCAAGCAATGTAAAACCCATCAAAGCAAAAATGTTTCTACCGCCTGTGATGCTTTTGTCTGCATAGATGGTAAAATAATGACGGGGAAAAGGTGTAGTGTGCTCTGGCTTTGCCGTAACTTTGTGCAGAGTGAAATATAAAAAGAATGAAAAGCCTTACTCTGTATGTGATGTGTTAATTAAGGAAATATGGCTCAGATGGTTGCACAGGTGTTTGGAGACGTTTACACGTCTGGGTGTTAAATGTCACACTTGTTTCCTGTGACATATGCTCAACATCAACACGAAGCCAAACACGTTCTTTCCTAATTTTAACTAGATAAGTTTATTATTTGCCTGTATTTAGATCCTATAAAGTATTCATTCCATTTGTTTGGTGCATGTTTGGGACACTAATGTAGCTCTCGAAACTTGTGCTAGCTGTGTGTTCTGGCCTTTAGCAAGACACTGAATGTTAACTGTAACTGTAGTTGCCCTCCAGACGCTTTCATTTAACTGTTTTTTTTTTTGTTTGTTTTTTTTTATTTTTTTAATTAGTCACAAATTATTGGGAAACGTTAACAGTATTTGCATTATTGACTCATACACATCATAATCTGCTAAAGAGCGCTTAATAAAGCCTGGTATTCTGAAAGATTATGAAAAAAAAATATGTCAAAATAGCTTTCATCAAGCCCCCACATCCCAGAGCAAAGGGCTGTTTTCATTTTCAACAGGTAAAAGGAAGTTTTGAGCCCATGCCCTCTTTGGAAAAAGAAACTCCGAGGCACGGTAAACATACTCCTGGTCATAAATACAAATCCAGTATATTAGTTGTGATTTACTAAAATATTCCCAAGTTTGTTGACTTTTCATGGACCTTTCTGACTTGCGACACCTGCAGAGCGCCGTCTGTCAGAAGCTTTACAGGCTTCCTGTTGGGTGGGCAGGAGACCCTGGTGCCAAAACACATGACAGAATTTGAAAAACAAGCGTTCCATTTCTGTGCAAAAAGAAGCAATTATCTATGGTGACATGTCCAAAGTTAACCAAGACCCTTCAAAGCTGACTTACAGTGATTGACAGCAGGAAGCAGCCAGCCAGGAAGAGCAATACTGAAATAACCTCCCTCAACAAATGCTATTATTTATGGTTTTTAATTGTCTTTCTTCCTAATTTACTGGGAAGTTTGACAACACTTTGAATGGCTGATTCCGATCAGCATCTCTGGAAGTAAAAGTCACCCAGCACACCTTTTGCAGCCAGCATTTATTTTCTGTTCCTACAATCTTTTCGGGGAGGGTAATGTGGCGGAAAATGGGAACCGGGAGTTGGAACGACCTGATAGGCTGTGTTTTAGTGTAAGAGGGACTCCTTTAAAGGTTAATAGTCGCCATGGCTCCACACTGTTTGTTCATTATTCAAATGCCAAACAGGTAAACTTTAATCAACGCTCAGCGCCGCTCAGACGCCTGATGCACCAGCCTGAATATCTTCACCCGATTCTCTCATGTTTTATTAAAGTAATCACGCCGCCACATGCTGGCGTTCAAAACAAGAGGTTGTTCATTCTATTTTGTTTCTGAATCTTGTTTTTAATGATCAGATACATATATTTTACAAGTCTTTCGGTCATGCTGAACTCGAAAGAACAATCACCAGTGGAATTGAGCATTATTATAGCATTCTTCCTGGTAAAAGGGAGTTTTTCCTGCCACTGTGCTTAACTGGGGGTTCAGGCTCTGGGTTTCTGCCTCTGTAAAGCACGTATTGTTTTATTGTTAAAGGCCCCATATAAAAGAAAGTGAATTGAATTGAATTCTTTTTATCTAAACCTTTACCATTTACAGCTGTCCAATAATTCGTAATACATCCTGATGCACAATAATAGACAATCTCTTAAACGTGAACCTCCTCTCCTCTCCTCTCCTCTCCTCTCCTCTCCTCTCCTCTCCACTGTGATTACCTTTGTGTTTTACATGTCTGTCTAATTGTCTCCACCGAGTAGAGAAAAGATGATTGTTTTTGCGAGAACATTATATTCTAAATGTTCCTTTTGCTTTGAGTAAAATGTTCTGCGCTGTGTTGCTGCGCTGAGTTGTTTGTATTGTGTTGCTGTGCTTGCGTTCTTTCTCAGGACTGACCTGTTTTGATTCCGTCTGTGTCCTGTCACACATGGCTCTCTGGCTTGTCGTGTGTTTTTGTGTAACTTCCTCTCGTCAGTGCCAATGATTCGTCACTTTATTTACATGAAAGAGGCGCTGAGCTGCTCTAAAATGTCGACCTTGGGTTGACCTGAACTGAGGGAAGCCCCACACTGGCTTCAGCAGAGACACCATCAGGTTTCTTATTGCATCCTCCTACTCTGAGAGGGAAACAGTGGGACAGATTCCTGCAGTCTGCAGATAATAACACCCAGAAATGAAGGCGGCACAAGTGTTTACCACACAGACTATGTGAAGGGGCGACACATTGGTGAAGTGGTAGCACATTCACTGGATATTACACAATAATCTGTTGTAAGTATCAATCAGAGCAGCACATTTGGACTCTTATCATATAGAATCACACTGTATTTGACTTTCAGCGCCCGTCCCAGCAGCAGAGCTGACAGACTCTCAAACGCACGATAGCGAGAGCGAAAACATGGTCATTATAGCTCTGAAAGGATGGCTGGATTTGCAGCTGAATGCATCATAACACAGGCTGTCATCGGGCGAGCCCGATCCGTGTTTGCTAAAGGTCAGCGCATATTCAGTGAAAATAATACCTCCTGCTGCTCTCTGGTCGTCGTGGCAATGACACCAAGCAGACGGGGGACTGCAACTATCTGCTGCCTTGTGATGACAAACACATGTGAAGGTCAGAGCAGGTATAAGTGCTGCATGATTAGACCCCCATGAAGCCTGGAAAGCAAACGCTTTCCTCTCACTGCATCACGGACAAACGAGTGCTCAGCTCACAGGTGTGTAGGTGTGTGTGTGCGTGTGTGTGTGTGTGTATGGGGGGGGGGGCTCTGCACAGTAGGAAAATGGGTCCCACCCAGTGAAACCTGTGCAGACACCTATTTAGATGCGCCAAAAATGTAATAAACATGGCGAATGAGGTGTTTCTGCATTCTCTGCAAACCTGGTGTAACCCTGGGGAGGTAAAGCGGGGGGGAGGGGCGGGCTATCTACTGATGTAGTGACTAACTCCAGCACCTGTAATTAAGAAAGAAAGTCTGGGAAATGTGCGAGGAGTGAGAGCTCGAAGTGAAAAGCCCTCAGATGACGGGTGGAGTGAGAGTGAGACGGCTGCTCTGGAATAATAACTTCCTCCACCACATTATGGTGGTGCTCTCCTGATAAGATCATTGGAAAATGGTAGCTGTTGGAAATAATGCAATTCATTCTGCATTGCTGCGGGACACTACGGGGCTCTAAATGAAGCATGTCTTCTATTAGACCCCTAAAGAAACAAACTAATAGCCCTGCAAAGTCTCACCATTTATAATATGACTATAATTCTTATGATTCATTAAGCAGGAACAGAAAACGATAGTATACGCTGATTAGAAAAGTCCTCGGGGAAATTCACAATATAATTTATTCTAAAATCTCCCACTGACATGCAACTTCTCCTGATATTGTGTAGATTAACTCCCTAGGTCACACTGAATTATGATCCGATTCTGTCTCTTTGTTATGCTTAAAAATATGAGTTTTACATCATAGTCCCAAACAACAAAATATGGAAACACAATCAACTGCACTGCAATCAACTGCACATCTGTAAGATCGACATGTTGGAGCATTTCTGTGCCTTAAGTGCTTCTTTTGTCGAGTGTGGTGAATGTTTTTTTCTCTTCTACACGCAGTTATCTTAGCTAAGACAGTCGTTCAACAATCCCCGTTGCTATAAACTAGTCAGAATGTTCAACGGTTTCAAATCAGAAAGAGCCAGTTCTGTTATAACTGTTTTTTTGTTTTTTTTTCCTATTTGCATCCACGTATCTGGATGGATTCTATAAGCGGGTTTGTTTTCATCACTGTTCCATGCACTGCTCTTGTTGTTGGGTGCCTGCAGACTGCAGAGATAAACCAAAACCTCAACTGTTGCGAATGCCTGCTCATGCTATTTATGCTGAATGTCGCCCTGTCGTGAGGGGAGACGTTTGCGTTCACCTCCGATGTAAGCGATGTTCTCAACTCGACAGACAGACACTTTTTCAGCGTCTACAATTCACCAATTCTCGTCATCAATATTAACCTTGAAGGTGACTTGCGTCGTCGGTGAAATGGGGCATCGCACCGAAGCCCCAGTCTGCAGCCCGTAGTGGGACTGGCACAGGATGGCAGAGCATCTGGCTGCATCTGTTCGGCCAGCACGGTGATCTGATATCTGTTTCTGAGTAGAATCAGACCCAGAGAGCAGTTTTGCATGATGGAAACAGATGTAATGCAAATGAAAATAAGCATACCAGGTTAGGAACAGTCAAGGTATCTGCTAAATGTAATTTCAAACCTGTACTATATACTATACTGCTCTATATTTATAATTAGGAGTTTATGTGACAGCTGGTGTTTATCCATCTGTTTTGAAGAAAATAACTCCCAACATTTATTAACAGATTTTACTGAAATTTTCAGGGAATGTTGACAATGGGCCTCGGAACAGATGACTACATGTGGGCGACATTCCCAAATCCAGACGGACTTTGACCTTTGATCATCCAAAGATGATCCCCTACAGGTGTAAGTCACAGCATGGGGGGAAATGTGCTGCGTGGCAGAGGTCTGCGCTCTGCAGTGTCTTTCTAGTTTCTAGTTATGAAAGGATATCAACTCAGTTTCAGTAGAAGACATGTTTTTGTTTAAGACCTGAGTTCTACATCAAAGTTTTATCCTCCATAGGTGGCACATGTGCAGTTAGCAAAATAATTTTAAGGCATAGTTTTTATCCTTTAAGAGACGTACAGCATATTGCTTTTGCGGCGTATCTTGTTTGTGTTATTGTAGCTGCAAAGATGATAAATTTTGCAATATACTGCCCTGCCCTCGTCCAACTGGTGTTTTTATGTATTACAAACAATGTTAAACAGCACTGAGCCGCTCCTAACCGCATTTGTCAGCAGCATGGTGCATCTGTTATCTGAATCAAATAACTTTCTCTAAGTTTGCAGTCATATTCAGAAACACATTTCTCGAAGAATGTTTGTAGACCTGTGTCGCTGAAAAAGCGACACAGCCACTAGCTGAGCGGTGAGCTAACTGTTACGTGATTAGGTTAATAAATCGTACGCACGGGAGAAATCTAAATGGATGAATATATAAAAGGAAGCTACATGCAGGGAGGAAATGCAACATTTCCCTTTTTCTGTCGTTTAAAATGCAACATTCTTTTAGTGAACTCATCGTGGCCGCAATTTGGAAACAGCGTCGGCAGCAGCTGGGTTCGAATCTCTCGCACAAAAAAAATGAGCAGGCCTCCCACGGCCCCAGTCATTTGTCTGGAGGATAATTGGTCTCCTCTTTGCCACGTTTCACCTCGCAGCTGTACTCTCTCCTTTGAGAATGATGTGTATGTGCAATATGCCCATCTCCCTGCGGGGGTTCGAGTCTGCAGGGGTCTTCTCGGGGGTCGTGGTGGCTCCACCTGGCTAAGTCTCAATCCATTCATCTAACTCTGTTAAGAGGCTTTTTGGTGAGCAGCATGGCTGTGGGACTTTGTGAAATTAATAGAGCCCCATCACGGCCGTGCTTTCCTAGCCAAATATCATTTGTTAATTAAAAAAACAAGGTTGATTTTCCGCTGCATCTCTGTGTTTTAGGGGGTAAATCAGCGGAACAACTGAACTGTTGTCAAAGAATGCGAACACACAGTGGGCATTTATTTATTTGTTTGTTTTTTCACAGTTTTCATCTGCTCTGAGTATAGTCAGTAAACATGATGTGTCTTGTGCATATTACTGATCAGATGCTGTATTTGCTAAGCTAATGGAGGTGTGACAGAGTGAAAGAGTATAGTGAATTTAGAAGAGTGCAGTTCAGGTCAGTACAGTCGTAGAACTGTGGGCTGTGCAGGATAGATGGTGACAGCGATGTCAGCTTCATTAGCGTAGAGAATAGTGCTGTAGCTGGCTAACATGATTAGCGATAGAAGAATGTGCAGGACACAGGTCTGATTCGGAAAATATTTATTAAACTGAATTTAAATTGCAATGTTTCATTAGCTTGTCCTCACTGGCTGAGTTTGCTTGGATCTGAAGAGAAATGTTTCTGAAAAACATCCAGGTAACAGCTATCAAGATCCAGCAGTGGAAACCTGAACAACAACAGGTCTGGTGTAGTAGAATAGGGAAATAGGCGAGCACTGTAATACTCAACTGCTAAAGATTCAGCCATCCATTTCTGTTAATTACCACTTATTACTAATGAGGGTCAGGAGGGCTGCTGGAGCGTCTCTAAGCACACCGTTCAGGAATACACCCCGGACAGATTACTGCAGAACACACACACACACACACACACACACACACACACACACACACACACACACACCTAGAGTCTCCAGTTAAGCTGGAGAACGTGGGAGAACATGCAAGAGAACGTGGGAGAACATGCAAACACCACAAATAACTGAACCTTCAGCTTTTTTGCTAAACCACTAAACCAGCGCACCACACTGGTGCGAGAAAAAGACAATTAAAATGTAAAATCACACAATACAAAGGTGATAAAAGCCATCAAAAGGAGTTTTTATCTTGCTTTTACTATAAGAAGGTGAAGTGGTTCATTGTTGGATGACGGTAGACGCAGGTTTTCTGGCTGGTCTAGCGTGTGAAGGTCAATTCTTTGGTGAGACGAGTGAAAAGGAGGCAAAGTGATAGAGCAGCAGAACAGTAAAGGAACGCCCACTCAGAACTACAGATGTGTGGAGCTGCAGAATGGCCCGCAGGTAGAACATAGGTGTGGTCAGTTTATCCCACACGCTGTGATCCATTCTTACAAGTCACAAGGGTTCCTGTTTGATTTCATACTACTTGGATGTGGAAGAAGCTGAAGGAGAAGTGATAGAGTGCTAACTGATGATGTCAAACTGCAGCGGCAGATCTCAAATACCCAGATGCCTCATGAAGAGCATTGCTTTGCCTCATCATGTTGCAGAGCTTTTAAATTAAAAGCTGTCATTGGAGGCACATTACGTTTATTTGGCTGCCTCCTTTAAGCTACGGGCCGTATCCGTACACTGTTGTTCCGGCAGTAGCTGTGGGAGCCATGATACTTTGCCCAAATGGGAGTTGTAGCCTTCCTGAGGAGCTGAACCACATTTCCACCTTACTAATGGAACATCAGATCACTTTATGAGCCTTCTTGTCCTGTATTTGCTCAGGGCAAACAATGTGGTGTGACAATGAATAGGGCTTTCACAAACAATGGATTTTTCTTTCAGGGCCTGGAATAATTCCACCTGACACCTGACACTGAGCATGAACTCCCACCACTGAGCGCTCTGTGGCTCTGGCTGGGCACCATTGTGGCCCCGGGCACTGACAGACACCGTGGCGTGACTTGATCCAATCCCAGGTTGTAGACTTGTTATGTACGCTGGAAATGTCCTTGACCAGAACACCAGGCAAAACAGTTTGTAGGTTAAACACAGCAGCTTGTTCTACACACACACACCCACTCACATAATGTCTGTCCGTTTCCTTGCTTCGGAGGTAAGCAGGGATGGCAGCGGAGGTGTGCTGACAGTGCAGATATCAAAGTCATTCGCTAGCGCTAAGGTGCGGTGATGACCGTGAAGCTGTTGTGGAAGCCTAAAGGAATACGGGCTAATAAGCATTAGCCGTCTGTGATTTCAAAACTAATTTAACATCAGCTGTGCTACGAAGATCCAGTAAATGTGCATTCTCGGCGCCGGGGGGGGCTCCAAACTTTGCAATATCATTACCCACCGAGGCAGAAGTAATTTGATCAAGCCCTATTTTATTATTAGCCTGATTGTGTCCTCTGACTGACCCTGGCAACATGACAGCAACGAATTGGGGATCCTACATGCTGCATGCAAATAATACAAATAACCCAGTCCTGTGATANNCCCCCAAAAGAGGGTTTTAATTTGCCACAACAATGGCAACTCCTTTTCTTAAGGATATCCATTTCTCAGCGGCTCACAGAACTGGCCTACATGGTTAAAACTGAAAGACCCCCTTTGTTATTTGTACAGCAAAGTTATCCATTGCTCTTTTGTGGCCTCTTCGTAGATTAGAGAGGATTTGCAAAACAAACAGTTCTTAGGGATAATCACACAGTTTTAATTGCCGTTCAGTGGCACAGCTGCCTCCCGGTCTAAAAGGCTCCTTTACTTTCTCCTGTACAAGTACCTTGATTCTAATCAGCCGGTTTTCAATTGAGCCTTCTGTTTGCTCCACCAGGTAGCCATGGGAACCGTGGAACATTTGTGATTATTAGGGACACAACTGGTCTGTGTGTTTCTAAACTCCAAACTGAAAGATGGCTGACGGCCGTCCTTACTCAAGTTGACCCGTACTTGACTAATTTGATTCAAACTCATCTTTATTTATACAGTGTCTGTTACAACCAAGATTGTCTCCAGGTGCTTTACAGAAACCCAGAGTCTGACCCCTAAACCGGCCATAGTTGCAAGGAACTCCCTCTTAAGAGGAAGAAACCTTGAGCAGGACCAAAAAGACAGGGGCAAACTGGTTTTCTTCTATTCTTTTTCTGCTTTTCTCACCACAACACCACAGAAACCCAGAGCTCGGCACCTTAACTGGCTAAAGTTGCAAGGAGCTCCCTTGTAAGAGGAAGAAACCTTGAGCAGGACCAAAAAGGCGGAGGTAAACTGGTTTTCTTCTATTCTTTTTCTGCTTTTCTCACTATAACACCACAGAAACCCAGAGCCTGACCCCTAAACCGGCCATATTTGCAAGGAACTCCCTTTTAAAAGGAAAAAAACCTAGAGCAGGACCAAAAAGGCGGGGGCAAAACTGGTTTTCCTTATTCTTTTTCCACTTATCTCACTACAACACCACTGGTGTTTTAGCTACCAGGGCAAAGGTCAAGATGAGTCAACAAGAGGCTTTTAAAAACGACTGAATTTCCAGTTGAGGCCAAAAGTGAGCTGATCATGCATGTGCCCGCTCTTGTGCCAAAAGACTCCCTGAGGGTACACAGATTACAAGACAAGCCTTTCCTGGTCAATTAAGACCTCCTACTTGTAAGCTGGCCTCATCGCCTTGATTTCAATTTTCACAGGTATTAAAGGATTTTTGAAACACAGCAACAATAGTTTGGAAAGTGCTGTGACGATACGGTCATTAGAGCGTCCCACACCCACTGTCACACTGGTTGTCGGAAGAAAATTTTGGGCCATTCTAATTATCTATTGTTCTAGTAGCCGTAAGATTATTTAGGAGTCCAGAGCCGGAGGGTTCCAGAGGCAGGCTGCCTGGACGACGACCGAATCCCAGGTGAGAGTGGCCGTATGCAGCAGAGGCCGGATCAGTCCGGTTCCGCAGCCCGAATGTGCCTGAAACGCAACCACAGAAGGGAGGAAGCACCCAAGACAAGTTATGCCAGTTTGACAACGCCTGGATTTGAGCGGCTCAGATGAGGCTTAACATTTTGACTTCAGGCATTTATTTCACTTGGACATAAAAAAAAAAAGAAGAAAAAAGAACTGAATGTAGAAAGGCAAAATGGCTTTGTGGATGTTTCAAGTAAATGGAAGGTCTGGGCCAAATTACTTAAAAGGGGGTTTTAACTGAGTCAAAGCATGAAATACAGTATGCAGGCATCTGTCTTTTTTTATTAAAATTGTAAACTAAGCGTAGGTCCAGAATAACTGAGGCTCCGAACAGCGTGGAATGCTAATGGCCTGCTAAGACGCAAATGCATCACTGAAATGTGCTTGAATCAAAGTGGGTATTTGACTGAGAGAGAGAGAGAGAGAGAGAGAGAGAGAGAGAGAGAGAGAGAGAGAGAGAGAGAGAGAGAGAGAGAGAGAGAGAGAGAGTGACGGTGACAGCCTGCTGGCCTCAGGCGCAGTGGGAAGGGCAGCTTTGTCTCCCGAGTTTCGACCTTCTGCTTCCACCTTAACCCCACGTGGAAAGGACGCATGAAGGGTTTGTCTAAAAAAAAAAAAACAAAACAACAAAAAACCAGCCACACATTCCCTTTGCCACCTAACCTAACATGACATGCATCCCTACAGCGATGCAGATTTAATGCTGCATAATCGGGCTTTGCTGACTGTAGCAAACCCAGGATTCTGTTTGGAATGTGGTACATTTGCCTCTGATAAAGGGACGCGTTGCTTTTTTAATATCCAGCGCTGAGGCTGAGTGCGTTTTTCAGCGTGTCGGTGCTCTGATAGATGCTCTGTATTTAATGGCTCCCGTATGCTCTGTTTATTTTAGAGGCCTGGTTTACCTCTGTCTCATTTGCTCTGGCAGTAAAAATGACAAGCTGGATGTCACATTAAGGTCTATTGGTCATCACACACTTAATAAAGTCTGTGTAATTCAGCCCGCAGCTGATCTCGTTCCGACATTGCGCTGCGACTGTGGGAGCTGGCACACATCGGCGGGGGACCAAGAGACTGATGCAAAAAGCAATCCCAGTTCTGATAACTGCGTTTAAAAAAAAAAGATCCCCAGGAAGAAATACATTATCTCCAACATTATATGGCAGCCCGGACTCCTATTTCAGTCACTTCATTACCCCTGATGTCCGTTTCTCATATATGCTGAGACAGGCTCAATTCTCTGTGTCTTGTTGTCTCAAGGAAAGCAACATCAGCAGGAGCGTCTCCAGAAAAAAAATAAAAAAGTGCCAGGAAAGAGAAAAGTCAGTAACTATTCTGGTTTATTGCTCTTTGTAGTTACAATAACCGAAGGGCTTTGCCTACCTGCAGATATTTAGAACAAAAGCTTATTTCTTTTCCTGCCAAAAACTTTTAATAGCGCCGTGTAGCTACAGTCGCTCGTTGACGTGCATGTGCGGTATTTGGACGTGGCTCTTATGCAAGCAGGTCCCTGTTTAACATTCAAACGCTGAAGACTGTGCTAATGTCTGCATGGTGGCAGCACAGCGTCAAAGGGTTTATTTTGTTTGTTTGTTTGTTTGTTTTTCTAGTTCAGAACCAGCAGGTAAGCAGTCTGATCCAGGGGACAGGAAGGCCAGGCACCAGGAACCCCAAGACCCGTTCTCCACAGCAACATGTCATCTTCTCAACTTGGTTGCCCGTCAGTTCGTCGGTTGATCTTGCATTGTTTAGTAAAGTGTTAAGATTTACAACATTTAGTGTGATTCCAGGAGCTTAAAGTCCTGGAACCATCCAGGTAGGCTGGTCTGGGATCAGTTTTATGACACTGAGAAGTCTGTGTCTATGTATGTATAATGTATCAACCATCCACGGATTTTCTAGACACGTCAGCAGTTCAGCACACACACACACACACACAAACACACACACACACACACACACACACAAACACACACACACACACACACACACCAGGAACCAGTTTTAGGCTCACTTATTGGTTTTTGCTTATTTTAGCTTCCTTGCTCACTGGCTGGTGCTTTTTCAGTTCTCTGGATAAATCCTGTGAAGTCTGATGCAGATGCCGTCTGTGCCTTCCCCCTCAGCTCCCTGCATGCTCTGATTGCTGTCACCTGTTCCTCCTCACCTGTGCCAGACGCTCAGATGTTGTTTATCTCGGAGTGGAATGTCGCTCACCTGTGTGCCTGCTGCTCTCTCTGCATTTTTCCTCATGCTACTCATGTTTGATAAATCCTTCCTCAGTTCATTTACTCCTGCTTTTCTCTTTTCTTTGTTGAATCTAAGTATCCCATTATCTATGTGTCCCATTATTCCTATTGTTCCTTGTGTCTGCGGTTGGATTGCACCTTAAACAATTTTGCCATGAGTCTTGTACTGTATTCACTGTATTTATGTATTTAAGGATACTGCGTTTAAAATACTATATCAGCACACTTTAATGTAATGGTGAAACACAACATTTAATATGTGAACATGTGTGCATGTAGTAATGATAGGGATATAGTGATTCTAACAAAATTTGTTTGTGCTAAAGAAAATATGTCAGAAAAGCTTTTTTTTTAAGTTGCACTTTAATAATCTGCAAAATTGTTTCTAAAAATGCTGGACTTTTTGCTGGGGTTTTAGATCCTCTATGTTACAGAGCAACTTGGCAAATATGTAATGGTGTAATCTCTGTAAAATGGCTCTGCTCTTATCTTCCATAGAAACACAAACACAACCTTAATGCACTATAATTTTGAGGCAGCTGTTAAAAATCAGTATGATCAAATACAACAACATCCTTGTTTGTCCATATCATAAATATTAGATAGCAAATAGAAAGAAAGCACCATAAATTCTTCTGGTATGTTGTAAGAGATAAATGTGTTGTTTCAAACAACACTTTGTTTTTATCTCTTAGCCTGCTGCCTCTTTATTTTGTGAATTTGTGGTGAATTACATTAAAAGAATTCTATTAAAAGCACAAGGGTATGCATGACATGGGGTTTCTTCCACGCTGTTGCTTTAACTTGATTAATGCTGCACTGTCTGTTGAGCAGAAGCTCTTAATTTTTAACGCTGCTCCCACATCTGCACCTTTATCGAGCTTCACACCTTAATGAGTTATTCCTTGACCCTCTCTCCTGAAATCTAGGTATCACCTTAATTTAGTGTTTGTTTATATGTGTGTGTGTGTGTGTGTGTGTGTGTGTGTGTGTGTGTGTGTGTGTGTGTGTGTGCGTGTGCGTGCGTGCGTGTGTGTGTGTGTATTTAGAAAAATTGATGTTGTGAGGGCTTTGCTAACTTCATATTTCAAACTCAAAAAAAAAAAAATCACAAAAAAGCTGTTATTCACATTCTTACCACATCCATATGGCCTAAAAAGGAAAATAACCAGCAGAGGAGACACACAATTAATTAATCCTTCATTATTATTATTATTATTATTATTATTAGTAGTAGTAGTAGTAGTAGTAGTAGTAGTAGTAGTAGTAGTAGTAGTAGTAGTAGTAGTAGTAGTAGTAGTAGTAATAATATCTACTGTATTAATGTATAATTATAGTCAATAGAACTAATAATGCCGGATGTGATTCATCTAGTTTGCATTTTCCAACACTGCAGGTGGCACAATAACAATCTGCATTTAGCAAATATATGGAGACGCAACAGATTCATGCTGAGTACATGTTAACATGCTGATTTACAAGCATCCATGAATGCTTTCTACATCCTCAAGTCACAAGATTACACATCTCAAACCTTTTTTTTCCCCATCCAAAACTATAAACAAAACATTATTGCTAATCTTATCGGTACCACCAGGAACAGGAAATGACTGGTCACTGGTATCAGCTCCGAAAATTCCTTATCTTGCACTCCTGCTCATGCAACAGGTTGTTGGATTAAACCACTCAGTGCCAACAAGCCTGAGTCTATTGTTCATTTATTAATTAATCTATTGATTCATTCCCGCACCCAAACATACTGAGGGATTTTTCGAGTCTCTAAAAACCGAATGTGCCTGTTTTTGGATCTAGTGACAAGATGTCAACCTCAGGCTGGCCTATGGAAACAAAATCTGGGTGTAGCATTAATATTCATGGTATGCACCATGTACTTTGCTGTGAAATTCAGCCAAAACTGTGCATGTAATCAGACACGCAGGCATGCACGCACGCACACACACACACACACACACTGCCACAAACTATCAAGAATGGGACATTTTTGACAGTAGTACCTCAGACATGCAGAAGCTTCAATTTTTTGACAGTTAGAACTAAGAACAAGCTGTTTTTAACTCTTTGTATTTGTTTCTTCTGAAATGGATATTTTGTATTCACTTTGTCATCAAATATTTACACTCTAAATGTCAGTTATATATATTTTTTTATGCATTTTTACTTACACAAAGGTCAACAGTGACAATCAATATGATGACCCTGACTATGTTAAACAAAAGTGGTTTCGAAAAAGATGCTGTGTAGGTTCATTATACAGTATATTGGCTGAACTTTTTAAAAAGGTTTAAATTTATTGTTGCGCTGATATACCAGGACTGGATGCTGTGCAACCTTTGGGCGTAAACCTGATTCTGAAAATTCTGTGCTTTAATCTCACAGAGTCTTCTGTCATGAGCACAAAGGTGAGTCAGAACACCAAGATCACAGCTCAGCATCTAGTTTCCAGTTAACTCCACATCCATCATTTTTGTTCCCCTTTTGAAAACCGCTAATCCATAAACCTGGTGAGTACCTGCTGCCAGTTAGCCCAGCCAGCAGGAACCACTTGGCTTCTCTCACAGGCCTCATTACAGCTTCCCAGCAACTACTAGCAGGCTATGTTTTTTCCAATCAACAGGTCACTGCTGGATGACCCAAACCGTAGTTTAGCGTTAATGACTCCACCATCGCACATACAGTTGAAACCAGAAGTTTACATACACCATGTTAAAGGGCACATAACCTCGTGTCTAAAATTAAATCAGATTAAACTTTTGCTGTTTTTGGTCAGTTAGGATTACCAAAATTATTTGTATTTGCTAAATGCCAGAATAATGAAAGGAAGAATTTTTTAGCCATTTTTTTTTTTATTACTTCCCTGAGAAGCAGAAGTTTGCGTAGACTTCAATAGTATTTGGTAGCATTGTCTTCAAACTTTATGACTTGGGTCAAAAGTTTTGGATGTGCTCCAACAAGCTTCTCACAATAGTCTGCAGGAATTTGGACCCATTCCTCCTGACAGAGATGGATTGAGATCAGATTTTTGTGATGGCCGCTCCAAAACATTGACTTTGTTTTCCTGTAGCCACTTTTCTAACCATGTTGCTAATCTGCTTAGGGTCTTTGTCCATTTGGAAAACCCTTCTGCACCCACACCTTTACTTTACTTCCTTTTCTTGTTCTTCCTTCCTCATTATGCCATCTATTTTGTGAAGAGCACCAGTCCCTCCTGCTACAAAACAACCCCACAACATGATGCTGCCACCCCCATATTTCTCATTTGGGATGGTGTTCTCAGGCTTGCAAGCTTCTCCCTTGATTGTCCAAACAATGGTCATTATGGTCAAAGAGTTCAATCTAAGTTTTATCAGACCACAGGACAAGTCTCCAAAAATAAGGTCTTTGTCCCTGTGTGCATCTGCAAACTGTAATCTGTCTTTTTTCTCATGTTTCTTTTGGAGTAATGGTTCTTCCTGGGAAAGTGGCCCTTCAGCCCTTGTTGGTACAGAACTCATTTCACATAATGACATACTCTCTCCGGCTTCAGCCAGCATCTTCACAAGGTCTTTTGCTTTTGTTCTTGAGCTGATATGCACATTTTGGACCAAAGCAGGTTCATGTCAGGGACACGGAACCCGTCTCCTTCATGAGCAGTAATGATGGCTGCGCATTCCCATGGTGTTTAAACTTGTGGGTAATTGTTTGATCAGATGAACAAATGCAGTCAATAAACCCATCAGAGGCTTCCAAGGATATTCCAAGGTGATGACATCATCACCTTGGCTTTTTCAAATTGGTTCAAGGAATAATAATTCCAGCGTATGCAAATTTCTGACTCTCAGGAAAGATAAATTTAAAAAAAATAAAAATAATTAAAAAAAAAAAATTCTCCCTTTCGTTATTCTGGCATTTAGCAAATAGAAATTAAAAAAAAAAAGTTTATGTGCCTTTTTATATAGTGTGGGTAAACTTCTGGTTTCAACTGTATGTACAGAGCCATGTCAGCGTCCTAGAACTCTGCATGAAGCGACCCGACACAGGAAGGAAAGAGAAGAGTATGTAAATGCACTAGGAAAAGCAATTAGAAACATGGGGAGAAGACATTGTTGTGATGAGGTAAGAGAAAAAGAATGGGGGGGCACCACCCCAGGAGAACCTGACACACAATTAGAGTAGAAGCGCTGGAAAAACAAAACATCGAGCTAAAGAGAGAAGCTAACACGACCAGGCAGCTGATCAGTCGGACGATCGGAAACAAAAGTCTCGCCATCCCTTTTAAACAATGACTTGTTTGTAATTGGTCAGTCAGTCGACATGCATCACTCCTCCTATCGGTCAGCGAGGTATCTCATGTTGCGATGCAAAAGAATGCGGACAAAGCTAACCTCATTTTAGGCATTAAGCTGTGCTTGATGAATAAAGCGCCGTGGAGATAGCGATCAGAGAGGGCCCAACTCCAAAGGCAGTTTTCTTGCCTGGCAGCGCTTGATAATCTCTTCACTGGTTTTCCTCAGATCCTTTTAATCTGACTTCATATAATCCTTTTTTTTTACTCTCCTGATCAAGTACATGCTTAATTATGGCTAATGAATTCCATCTAGAGTTTGGTAAACACGTCTATCGCAAAAAAAGTCCGCTGATTTTTAACTGAAGAGGGAAAAGAACGGAGGGACAAATATGGGAGAGCAATCACCAACAGCTTTTTTGTGCCAAAAACGACTCTCAGGGCTCCATTTGGACGTGGAAGAGAAACATTTTAAAATGGCAGCTGCTTACTGCTAAAAGGAAAGAAAATCTCTTTGTTGTAAGAGCACAAACCTGAAACTTGCTTTGAATAAATTTCTGTTAATTTCTTAGGCTACATGAGCTTTGTGTAACATCCACTTTTCACTCCTCTGATTTCTAAACGCAGTCGCGGCTTCCAGTGAAGTCAGTGCTGCTCTGATGAGGGGTTCAATAAAACCACCTGTGTTTTCATAAGGTTTTCAAATGGAGAGATGTCTTGTTACCAGAATATCCCACATTAAGTTAAAAAAAAAAAGTCACCGTGTTGTGTGATGAGCTTTTAAAGATCTTATAGGCTTAAAGTAATTAAAGAATTCATCCTGTTGGTTTGTATAGCACACTGTGGCTCCCAGCTAGTTCGACTCTAGAAGAGGGCAGCATAAGCAGCACCCGGCGTCCTGGATGCCATTCCTCACGAGGGGCTCTCACTGAAGTGGTTAAGCCTGATTCTCTACTGGTTGTTATTATTATGACACATTCTACCAGTTTCAAAAGCTTGTTGCTAATCTTGGCCTCAAATGCTGTTTACTGCAGGATTTTGGACAATCTAGGAGACGCAACTGTTTACTTTGGCTCCACCATTATCATTCTCCGCTCATGCTTGACCGTTGGGCCCGAACAATTTGTGCTTGGCAACCTTCAATAGGTCTACCCCTAATGAGGCTGATAGAATGACCATTCATCCACAGGGGCGCTCTTGATACGCCACAGTTCAAATGTTAATCACCCAGGCTACTCTGGCAAATTGACAGAGCTCCATTCACTGCTCGCTCCGTGAATGGCTTCTCTCTAAAAGCAGGGTTTGTATGTCTTCCCTCATTTCTCAACTTGGGAGCAGCCTCAGGGAGTCCCTGCTGACCCAGTCCTCGGCGCGCCTCGTGCTCATTTTTCCTGTTAACCGACAGGGAGGCGGCTTCCTCGTCCCTTGTCTCACTGCGCTGTGGGGGCGGTACTGACGGGGTCCCATCCGGACTCCCTCCATCTTCGTGTCACTCCATAGTGAGAGCCTGTTCAGGCTGCTGAACAAAAGCTTCCTGTTCACAGTTGCACCTTAGCTAACCGTCTTTGCTCTGGGGTGATACAGCCCCACCACTTAATCTGGACACCCTGGAAAGCAACAATAATGATTTGTATGCAGAGGCAGTCAAGCTGAAGTGTTGTTGAACTGAATCAGTTTCTCGATTGATTTATTTTCTATCTATATATATATATATATAGATAGATATAAAAAAAAAAACAGCGTCATAACCGTAATTTCAGTGTGCTTGCATCATGCTTTGGTCCTTGGCAGCCACTGAAGCAGCCAGTTTGATGCCCGATGCCAGATATTTCAGCATTACATTGCATTTGTTCCCAATGTTTGCACATTAGAACACCCCAAACGAAAACTGTAAGCTGAAAACTTTAAAAATATAAACAGATGTGAAAGAATTCATGTTCAGCATTCACGCAGGACATTATTTGATTTGCTTTATTTTATGGTATTTTTGCAACAATTTTAGAATGTATAATAATCTAAATATTCAAACTAGTGTGCTTTGGTTTAATTTTGGAAGTATAAATATTGAAGCAGGAGCTCCTGAACGGGTGCTGGAATGTTGCAGGACACCATTCTCAGTGGCTCACAACGATCAAACAGAGCAAGATTTGTTTATAATATCCGTCAATAATCTATTTTCCTAATAAGCATTAAGTTGCTTTCTAATTCACTTCTGAACAGAAACTATTTTTTGAAACTATAGTACAGTAGTTGTGGAAAAGTTGTTGTGTTTGTTTCCTGACAGCTGATCGTCTGATGGCATTTTGCTTCTTGTAATCTTCGTTCTGACCACTAGGTGCTGCCAAATCACACACATCAGAGCTTACACGTGAACCATTTGATCTGAAGTTGGTCACTCTAATTTTGCTGCTATTAATATTAATTACTCAATATTAATCTATCAATAAAGCTAATGAAAGCATTGTTGTCGGAGCAGATCACCGACACAGCTCAGGAAACCTTCATCCCTTTTCCAGGTCGGAGACCAGCACAAATCTTACAATCGCTTGTGTATTTGTTTGACCCGCAGAGGTTACACTTCCAGTCCAGTTTTGCCTTTAGCGAAGAAAGCCGACCTTGGGCATATGTTAGTTCAGGATCAAATCCTCTCGGGTCATGCTTATGGATTTTGCTCCGCTGAGAGCAGAGAAATCTATATTTATGTCGCAGTTCAGCAGCATGACGTACAAATGATCCAGTGGCAGCCAGCGCAGAGGCCCATGGAATTGTGGGTACTCCATCACAAACTACACAACCTGTTCATTCAGATCCACCCAATTACACTCCGCTAGTTCATGACTACCACACGTTGCTGGGCTTTGGCTGACCCTCCAGCGGTCCCGATGGCCAGGAGCCGTACCCCTCCCCTGAAACACGTGATGAATCACCACAAGCGTTTCTGTTTCCAGCTGGGAATCTGGCTGGAAATGGCTTCTTCTCCCCTCTGATGCACCTTTGTGACATCAGACTGAGCCAGGTACGGGTGGGACACCTGCTGTAGAGGGTGAAACCAGTATTTCCCACCCAAACACAAATTGCTCAGCGGATGTTCTTGACTGAATATCGCACACCGATGAATTCCTGCCTCGCTGTCGCGTTTTGTCGACTTTGACGAGGCCCCCTCTGCAGCAGGCCCGGACGGCAGCGGGGTGTTCGCGGCATCTGTCGCTGACAGTGATGAAACAACCGTTTAACGCAGGGCGACAACCGACGCGTGTAGAATCATCACTTTTCTCAAGGTGTGGAAGTAGAACTGTCATATTCTTAATCATAATATTCATCCCAGCTCTGAGGCCAGATTAAACAGCCCATTACCCTGACTCCCATTAAAGTGCTTCAGACACCTTGATAGGTAGAGCCAGTTGTGTAGTGACACATAGATGGTGTAATTCCTCGTACTGAGAATCCAAATGTGGGATGAAAATCCATCATAATTGTATTCTCATATGCTCGACAATGTCAGAGTATTACTTTCATTACTGTCTCGTTTAAACACAGATTGTAACTGTAGAGGTAAACTGACAGAAACTGATACATCTGTTTTTGTTTTTTGAGTCTTTTGCTCAGGAATGATGTCTTTCGACACTGCAGTTTCTGTATTTTTTTTTTTTTTTTTTTGCTTTTCTGCCCCTCATGGTTGTCATTCCCAAAATACAGTATAGGCAAATATATGCTGTGCCAAGCTTAACTGTGAAAGATTCTCTGCTTTATTATTTTCTGAGGACTTTCTTAGCTTGGATAAAATCCTACAAAGATCACAAATGGACATTTTCCAAACAATATAAGTTTAATTTTGACTATTATCTGATCTGATAATCCTGAACTGATAACCGGCAAGCTCTCGAAGCAAATACAGGCAGCATGCAACCGTAAACAAACATGGTTAGACCTTGGAAAATAACCACAATTTATTGGCTGGCAGCATGCGTCTTCTCACCCCAGCCTCAGATATACAAGTGTCAAAAGGCAGAGTAGATAACAAGTGTTAATCACCGTTGTTTACACTGCATCGTACTTCACTGGGAATGTTAGACTGCTGGCATGACAGAGGAGGTTATCAACCAAATTATAGGAGTTTGTTCAGCATTTTACGTGGGTGGAATCCACAGAGTCAGCCATTGGAAGATCAAGTTGATTCAAGCTGGGAGTAATTCTGATGCACAGGGGAGGGGGAAAAAATGCATTTTACATTAAGTTGTATCAGATTTATCACAATTATGTAGCTTTAGCGGTGGTTGTGAATAAAAAAGTAATTTGTTTCACGGCAAAAAAAAAAAATCATCATCTTGGAAAAATAAATTCAAAAAGCCCGTGTTTTCTATTTTCAGGAGGGAAAAATAAAGCATGAAATAGACTTTTCCTCACCCTTAGCAGAAGGGAAAAAACATATCTCCAACCAAGCCCTCAGGCTGCAGCCATTCCTGATTAATTTATTGCATCATGTTTTAAAGCCCACAGATTTTATTTTCTGCTGTAATCTGCACGCAGAGGTCTGAAAACACTGACTCTTATTCCTCCCTGAAGATGATTTCCTCCTTCTGCAAATACGCTTTTATGTGTCCAGCACTGTTTGAGCACAAGCCGTTCTGCCTCTAATGCCCTTTTTCTACAAGCATCATTCTTCAGAGGACCTGTTGAAGTCACGTGCCAGATGAATATGATGTAATACGTGACGTAATACGTCAAATAAAACATAAGGAGAGACAAAAAGATCCGGGATCCTTGGCTCATTATCAACATTTCCTGAAAATTTCATTAAACTCTCTTCACAATTTACAAGTTATTTTTCTTAAAGAAAAAAAGACAGATAAACACTGGCTAACACATAACCTCCTTGTCAGAGGTAATAACATAAATAAAGGTGAAAACATCAAATCTCATATTCGGTAGCTCCCTCTTACAGGCAGCCTCGTCCCTAGTCCTCCATATTCCACTAAGGGTTTTTGAAAGGAATTGGTCATATTTTTAGTAGAAAAGATTAAAATTATCAAGATGATTATATTATTCCACTGAGAATGTGTAACAATAAGAGTAAGTTCTTCACACTGTGTTATTGCAGGGATGTTCAGACTAAACAGAACAGGCACAAGTTTCTATCTTCCTCCCCTCAGGCGCTGAAACTTTTAAGGTAAATCTGCAGTGAGAGGGGAGCGAGGCTGTGCTCTTCATGCTAGAGCTCACCTGGGAGACTGACAAGACCTTGCTTTATGGGTCTGCAATTCCCTTCATGTACAACATTTGAGTTAATAGAAGTCTTCATCCCTGACCAACTTCATCAGGAGCTTACTGCCGAGAAAATTATGGGGCTAAAAATGGCCACACAGCAGGAGCAAGGTAACTGGGAGATGATGGGGGGGTGGGGGGTGGCACTGAAGCAAGAGAGGAAATCGTTACAAGAGTACAAGAGTAGATGAGATATGGATGCCACAAAATAAAAGCCCAAGCTCGATTTGCTGGCACAGACATGGGTGCAGGAGTGAGGCTGTCGGCATTAGAACAAGATGGCAACAAAAGGTGAGGTTGGTTTGCAGAGTCTCGGCCAAGTTTGCACCTTTTCTTAAGAAGTTATTACAAATGACCTCCCTGTTTGCATCATTTGGAGTCACCTTCAAAGCCAAAGAGATTTTCTGCTGCTTTTGTGTACCCTACTTCCCCTTTTCCTCTGCAAAAACTTGTGACAAAGACCTCGATGTGGTTTCAGCTATGTCATTTTTGAGGGCTTTGAGGACCGTGTTCATTCTCACTTTGTCTTTAGGGGTGAGTTCAGAACAGACAATAATGAGTTGGAAACACCCCCTTTAAAAGCAGGCTCAATCAGGGCTCACATATAAGGTGGCAGCAGACATGATGACTTTAAAATCTGAACCAAGATTAAAAAGCTGCGGAATGATTCTCCCAGTCCAGAGATCCCACAAAAAAATCAAACCAAATATGTTTTTTTAAAAGAAAATCAAATATTGAGGACAACATGGAGGTCAGCAACAAACCTGGCGTGCAGCTTTTTCAGCAAAAACAGAGAAATACTGTGAGGAGAAGGGTGGCTGAGGAGATGGTGTGAGCACACTTTCTATGCTTTTCTCTATTTACCATGTTTGTGAGTCAAAGAAAGTACACAACATCCGGTTGATGACACTTGGGGCAGATCAGCTGGCGAGCCTGGAATTTGGCCACAAACACCAAAGTCTTCCCCATCAATCTGAATCAAACCATCGATCATTGTTCAAAGACAATCTGAGACAGTTTCATAAAGCAAGAAAATTAAAAAGGCCATTAATTCAATCTTCCCATCAGAAGTTTTAAGTTTTGTAATCTAAAGAAAAAAAAAATTACATGACAATAATCAGATGTGATTGAGGTTGTTTTATACCCACATATCAGAACATCTGGTCTAAAAGGATAATTATCTCTGCATGTAATCAGTGGTCCAACACGTGGGTTAAAGCTCTCTTGTGTGTGGTTTTCTTGGATGTTGAAATGAGTTTTCACATGATGCACTGTGGGGACAAAAAGGGGAGAAAAAAAAAATCACCAGATAAGCATATGGGCCATTCAATCTTGGTAAGCCTGGAGGGGGTCCAGCCAAGATGGAGCTCCCTTCAACACTGTTGTTCTGTCGAGACTTTTGTTCTGTCGATGCTCATGTGTGTCCCCCGACAGAAGGACAACACCAACCTGCTTTGTTCTGGATAAAAGGCAAGATTGTATTGACCAAGTTGCCCGAGTACGCTTCTCGAGTATTTCGCAGAGTTTCGGCTATAGACGCTGGTAGATAAACACACACTGCACAGTGTGTTTGTTTACCATATGGTATTTAAATCAGTCTTGCCTTCCTACAACTCTGTTGAAAACAACTTCCAATCTGCTGAAGACTTTTGAGCCCAGGACACGTGCCAGGAGTTGCAACATACCAGCAATCGTAGAGCACACGTCTTGTCAAGATAATTTTCCTACTTTCGCTAAAGAACGGTCACAAAAGAAAGCAAATCACACATTCACTGTAACCTGCAAGGACATCTGTCATGAGCGGCAGGAAAATTGGGGTCATAGCTTCTTTTTTTTTTTTGCAGCATCTTCACCCTGTTGGATGGCTGGAGAAAGTATTCAATTTCCCCCCGTTTGGAAACCAACCAGCCAGCTGCAGGGTGTCAGAGGATTATAAACGACACCTGACTTGTTCTCTAGAAAGTTAAATGACCTTCGAGTTGTCCCAAAAACCACTGTTGACAGGCAGGGGTCCAGGTTTCCCAGGGACCTCACAACGTGGTGACG
This sequence comes from Arothron firmamentum, assembly GCA_016586285.1. Classification (NCBI taxonomy): domain Eukaryota; kingdom Metazoa; phylum Chordata; class Actinopteri; order Tetraodontiformes; family Tetraodontidae; genus Arothron; species Arothron firmamentum. Next base: position 178,400 of record BJFM01001166.1, on the reverse strand, counting down.
TGACCGTTGGTCGAAATGCGGCTTATCGGCATCACAGCACCGTAGTCGAGGACACCAAAAAAATGGAAGCAGAGTGAGACAAAAAGGAAACAGCCTGTGTGTGAAATATTTGTACTGACATCCAGGAAGTTGGCACATAGGTATGCTGCACGCAACGCTGGCTGTAAGCAATGTCCTTTTTCACTCCTTTGGGAATGAGCGTGGCAGTCTCTGACATGTCGCCATTTTTTTTTTTTTTTGTTGCGTCACAGCCTGATAGCTCATGCTGCCACAATCAAAACCATTATCCAAGCTCGCAGTTACAAACCTGTTGAGAATATAACATATTCAGCATAAAGAGACATTCCCAGCTTTGCAGTTTTCCAGTGCCGTTTAGACGGTGTGAGCTGAGGAGGCTGTGAGGAAAGAAACTGCCGTGATACATGGTTTTCGAACATGATAGGTCACTGTGACACACGAGTGGAGACTGCAGAGATTTCTCAAGAACTATCAAGAAACAATATGTAATAAAGGTCCTCATTGCACAGATTTAGAAATAAAACTTCATTAATGTGTAATGATGAATCACACCTAATGGCAGTAAACCAAACCAGCTATTAATGGAATTTATATTAGACTAGATCTCTTCACACAGATTGTTCTTTACAATTGAAGATATTCTGTTTTGCATAATTTGCACATGAATAAACAGTTCGGTGATTGGTGGGATTTATAATGCAGCCTAATTTGGCTGAGCATCAGCCTGGATATTTGACTTGCTTAATCAAACTGTGAGAAAGGCTAATGCACACTACTAATTGGATTGTGTCATTTAATTCAATAATGAACACAAGCGAAAGAAGGAAATAAATGAGCTCTCCTGCTCATTTCTATGATTCATTCCAAACTGCACTGCAAGTGTCAGTACATGAGGAGTACATAACATGAAAAGCTTGCTCCTAACAGGCCCGTAATAGGGCAGCAGAGAATATTTGAGTTGCTCAGAGGGAAAAATAGTCGTATATTAGCTCAACATATATTCTGTTTCTTCTGTGCAATCGTGAACTGACATTGGAGAGTTTCAGCCAATCAGAACCAAGCTTTCAGTACAAGCTGAAGCAAAACGAAGCTGCCTGCATCCACCTTTTCAGATGGCAGTGTGGGTTCCACTGAGGTTATCTTAAAACCACAACAAACAAAAATATCACAGAAATATCTCTCCTCTCTCCTCATTTTGTCTTTGCTCTTTGCACAGTTGTGACTAAAGTTCTAATGCCGTAGCTAATATATCACAATGGTTAAAATTTCCTGTAGCACTGGTCAGGCTAGCGGAACCCAGACAGAAAATGCGAAGAAATTCTGCACCCTGCATCCGTAAATGTTTCAGCTTGTTGGTGCCACATGCCTGTCAGGTTTGTGCTGCTCCAAACTGACAGGAAGGTGGCACAATCTGGGCAGCTGGAGGCATCTTTTCCCGGGAAACCCCGGACATATGGTTGTTGCTACACTGGGACTTGTTATTGTTCAGAAAAAAAAAAAGTCCCGTCACTCCAGTTAAGTTCTCAGTGACTTTATGGAGCGAAATGAAATGATTTTCACAGCGGTTATACGGGAATCCCAAGTATTATTTTTGTGCAGCCATTTTGAATCATTCATGCTCATTGGCCTGGCACGGATTGCACGGTGAGCTCTTGGCTAGTGCTTATCTTCCTTAAGGCTAATAAGACTCCGATCACATTTAGTCCATCCTGATCTGGCAGGTCAACAAGCGTGTAAAAACCAGTGTTCTCATTAGTGCACGGAACATTGATTAAGATTAAATTGAAAATGCGCATCTGCGCAAGGAAACCCAGGGTGTGCACACACGCCTCGGTGTTTCATGCACCACTGCTCACATTTGCTTTATGAAACTGTCCGCTGTTGCTGTATGAACAGTCAATAGCATTAGTTATAACAGGAAAAAGAATGGTAGTTCCATGTGGAATCACATGACCTACTGTGTATTTACAGTGTATCTCTACATACAAAACATATTTGTTAACAACTACATAGAAATTACATTAACTATAGTAGTGGAAAAATGTACTGTACAAGTGGATTAAGCTGTAAAGACTCACTCTTTCCCCAGTTAACCTTGGCTGATGAAATGAAACCAAACTCATTAATAGTATTGGTTAAATCATCAACATCTTGCTGTGAATTGATTAAAACGATATGATCATCAATATAAACAGACAATTTAAAAGGCATGGGACATTGAGGAAAACATGTGCCTGACACCGGTACCTCCTTATTTGCCTTTTTTGACTTTGTTCTTCCTTTGTTGTGAGATTTTCATTAAATCATCATCAGACATGTCTTTGACCAGTGTTTCCTCAGGGATTACCCTTTCCTTTCCTTTTTTTTTTTTTTTTAATTTCTCACAACCCTAATCTCGTCCATTGGCTGTTCGTTCTCACTGCCAGATTGTGAGACCACCGGTTCATCCACTGATGGATGAACCGATGTCTCGGTAAACTTTCCCACACTCCTGTTTTCCACGGCAACCGGAGCCTCCACGACTGAGGGCGACTCCATCAACATTAAGACAGAAGGACAGGTTCAGGGTCTTTTAGAATCATTACCTGTCTTCTGTGGCAAACTACGTGTTTGAGCTTCAGTGATTTGCAGCCCAGTGGGACCATCCTGATGGGGGAGACCAGCTGCCCATACCGGGACAGCTCCCTCACCAATGACTCAGTCTTAATGAACAGGGGTGCATTAGATATCATCACTTTAGTGGCCGGGTTAATGAGACGGGAGAAAGTTTCTTGAATGACTACTCCTTTCTCCACCAGCTCGCTAACCTTAGCCGTGCTATCTGGAAACATTACAATCGCCCCGTTCATCCGCGACACAGATTTAACGCTTTTGTGCCCCGCAACATCTCCTACTGCCAGAGCAGGATCCTCCACCGAGCACTGCACCGCGGGTCGAGTTTGGCCGCCTGACAGCGGGTCAACTTCTCAAACTCCGCAGGTGCCAACCACCGGTATAGTGCCAAACAATTGCGCCCACACCGCAGCCATGCACACACTTTCACCCACTCACACACACACACACAACCTAATCAAAAAAACCAAAATAAAGAAACAACTCATAAACGCAATCACCCACAAAAAACTTTTCCAACAGAAAACTGCAAAAAAAAAGCTGAATGAAAGTCGATTCGCCCTCAGCTCCTCACTCACGCGTCACCTAGAGAGAGAGAGAGAGCGAGAGAGAGAGAGAGAGAGAGAGAGAGCGAGAGAGAGAGAGAGAGGAGAATGACTTCAGGACTGTCTTGGGTCCAACTGATTATGATCAGCCCACGTCAAGCAGCTCCCCACAGATATCAGCACATGATCTCGGGTTTAGTACAGCCTCTTAATCACACCAGGCACCAAAATCCATTAGTCTCTGTCACTTTCTCCCAAACTCAGGAAACTAGATCCCAATCTACCATTTGAATGTTATGCCCTCTCTTTTTCCATTTTCTCTGCAGTTTTTTTCCACCGTCCGCTCCTCCCACCGGGCCTCTCCCAGTACAACTTTACTGTAGCCCAGCATTTGTAGCTGTCCACCGTCTCCCTGTGAAGCTCCCCACTCCTGTAGTTGGAGGTTTGATGCTGCCACAGTCTCCTTTCAGAGGCACACTAGGATTCCAGACTGCATTATTTCACTTTAAATTCATAAAAGTGCTTGAAAGACAGGGGTGTAATCTGTATTTCATTGATGTTGTGATGTTAAACTGCCTCAAAAACGATTTTGCCTATCACACACCAAACCAAACGCTTGAATATTGATCTTTTAAAAAAGCATCCAGACATAAGTGATGTGTATAATTTTGTTTATTCCTCAGTGCAGACAGTTTTTGCTTATAGAAAAATCAATAGCGCTTGAGTTATTAAATCCAAAGTGTGATGGGAAAGAGTGCCAAAAGGGTGAAACGAGTGGCAGAAGAATCGATCCTGAGATATTGCCTCATTTAACAGGTACCATAAATAGCAGCATTATGATGTTAAGTATTGCCGAAGTTGCGGGGAGGACGAGGTAAGGTCAGAGCGCGCTACACTTACTTTGCCAAAAGCTTCCGTTTCCCATCCAAGCAATGAAACATCCTCCACCACGTGCACGTTCAGCCTATAGAAGGGCTCCCTGCGTCCTTGCAATCCACCTACATCAAGTCACATTAAACACTTAATCCAGATCATTCTATCAACGAATCAAGGTACCTCTGGAAGGAGCAGCTAATTCAGTGGGTTTGACATGGGGTGTGTGGACAAATAGGTGGACACTAAATGAAAGGAACATTTATAAGACAATAGTTATTAATCAGGGAACAGCACCAGCATATAGAAACAATAAATCCTTCTGAAGAGGACTGACAGGGTTAAAAGATTCTGTTAGGTTAATAAGTATTAATAAATAACGCAGGTTTTCCTGGTTCGCTGCGGTTCAGCTTGTCTAATGGTGGTTTCTCTCAGTGTCTCTCCTCCCTCTCCCAGCCGTCCCTGACCTGATCACCCTCATGTATCCACCTGTCTCTAATTGTCTCCTCCTCTATATAAACCCACCTCCTCCTCCTCCTCCTCCCTTCTGTGCCTGGTTTTCCTGTCCTGTACAGCAGCTAGAGAGGCCGGCCATGATTTTGACCTCAATATGATTACTTTCTTGCTTTTCTTTTCTGATTTCTTTTGGGGGTTTTTTTTTTGTTTGTTTTTGTTTTTTTTGGAGGATTTGACTCTGGGCTCGAAATCATTAAACTGTGGGCCTAATCTGGAGTTCAGTTTAAATCAGTAAGATTAAATCAAACCACATCACTATACTAAACAGAGGTTAAAACACATAAATAAACTGGAGCAATGAGCATAGTGCTCCTACTGCATATAAACCAGTTAATGAAATGGGAGGAATGGGTGTGGCTTACCCCCTTATGGTCTTTACAGCCGTATTAAACCAGGTTTACATGTTGCTTGACTTTAATAGACAGAACTGTGTGTATTCATCATCATGCTTGATTTTTATGAACTCCATTCCAGCTGTTGCAGTTTGCTGTGTGTCCAGCTCTTCTCTGACTGCAACCATGCACGCTCCAGCTGTATCTGCCGCCCCTGTCTCGTTGACCTTTGCACTCTGCTGCAGGCAACGCTCACTTACGACCTCTCCTTAATCGGCCCACCTCCTGTCGCTGAACGCCGCATGTGTCATCTTGGCAGTACTACACAGAGAAGAGGCTTGAATGAATTTTTTATGCCGTTGCCCAGTATCACACTGAGACCTCGCGCTCAACATTCAAGGATAGACTTTACTCTGGTCATAAAGAGGAGCAGGAAGTGCAGCAGGCCGCTTCTGTACACTACAATATGCATATAAACTCAAAGTAAAGTTTAAAAAAAAAAAAAAAAAACACATCACTGTTGCTCTTTAGATTACCTGTAATCCCAATGATCATGACCATTTGATGAACAATGACTGAAACCGAGCCAGTAAGTTTCCATTAGGTCACCCAGCGTCTTTTTAGGACACACGAGGCTCCTAAATGATGCTGCATTCATGTCCTATAACGACATGAATTCAACATTAAGAGGAGACAATCAGTCTTTTGATGAATGCATTAATGTTTGCCCAAGTGTGATGAGAAGGGTTTGGGCTAGCTCTGAAACCCTCCTAAACCAGGACTGCAACCAAAAGTAACAATAAAGGTGCACTTCTACATCATAATGTGACTACTTGGGTGAGTCTGGGCTCAACATGGATATGAAAGTAGAACTGATTGTTTGCAACCTAATCTTCTTCACGTTCATAAAAAAGTTGTACTCGTAACTTTAGTTATATTGACTTTACATGGTGTATTCGCAAAACGTATTACAGTTGTTTGCAATGAGATTGTTCTGAGTGGCAGCTGTTTCTCTTCTTCCATATTGACTGGATATAACCAACAGGGGGTTTTCTCTGTCCTATCACAGAGAGGCATCAGACAGCTTCTCAGTTGAAGATTCCAGTTTCATGCAGATGAGCTCAAGGCCTTGAGACGTGCTTCAAGGAAGAAAACCCTGAGCAGAAAAAGAAATGCAACAAAACTAGAGAGATCTCTGTGATTGGATAGTTTTATTTATGCTACATCAAGACCCCATTCGACTTCCTGTGATGATTTATAGGGTTAGAAGTGGCTGTTTTTCTTTCTCATCTATGTCGATCCATTTTTTTTTTTTACCTGAAAACAGCAACATTTTGTCATTCTGTTGCTAACATTGATGGGCCATGCATTTCACGCCTAGGCCTTCAGTGACGTCATACTTAATACACCTCATAATACCATCAATATGATACCTCGAGAATCCATACAGAATCACACTTACACATTACATCACCTTAATACAGGCTAGTAGAGCAACACTTAATTCCGGAGCATTTAAAATCAATAACCTCACATTCACAATTAAGAGTAGGAAACTAAGATCACAGATACTGTCAAAGACTCAAAGATAAAAGACGATTTTAAGAGATTGGTCAACAAAACTATGTGGGCTTAACAAGTTTGTCGGACAAACTGCGCATTGTCGCCGTTTACATAGACGATAACGGCACAAACTAGTCATTGAAAATAAAAGTAAACAGATTATTTGCATTTGTTTTTGAAAATATGCAACAGCAAAACAATTGAACATTTCGTTGTGCGTTAAGTGACGTCAGTCACAGGTTCGCCAATGCTCCACATAACGTTATTTACATTACAAATTGCAGATGATCCGAAATTTAGAGGGTTTTTTTTAGTATTTTGTCCACTTATTTCGCCACCACTGGTTAAATACTAACGAAATAAAATGACAAAATACATATTAAAAATAAAAATTAAATGTTTGCACTCACCAACACGGATCTCCTTCACAGCGCCTGCTTATTTGAAAACAAAGCTAGCTAGCTAGCTAGCTAGCTAGTTTTGTTGGCGATCTCTTCTGACAAGATCCAGCTTTTCATGAAAGATCCGTCTTGAAAATGGCGTGGCTAATCTATCCGCAACCAAATCTATCTCTTCTCCTCCAGCCATCTTGGGTTAAAAAATAGCCAGCTGGATCTCCAAGTTTAGCTCAGAGTTAGTTCCAAAGTGCAGGCTCTCGCATGTGTGCTTATCCAATCACAGGACACGTACATTTCCGGTTCAGGCTAACGCCTTCTAGCAGGCGTTGGTGTCGGAGTCTCGACATCTGATTGGCTATCGCAACTGTCTGTCTCCGTTCACTTTCAGCGAAGAGCCTGCCATGTCGAATCTGTGGGAGTTAGGCAGATTTCATTGAGCATGACAACACAAGCTAGCTGAAACGTGATTGGATAAAAACTCTACCATTATATACAACACTGGAAGCAGCGCAAAAGTGGATATAATATGACATGAACAGAATAGACTATGAAAATAGTTTTATTTACATATTTACAAAAAAAACTTTTCTGAGTATGTTCAGGCCTGCAGAGAAGGCCTTGCAATCCCTGACAGCCCACCACTGGTTGCTTATCATAGGTTGAGCATTATTCATTAATTAATATTTCTGTTTTAGGATGTATAAAAATACTGACTTGATTTTAAACAAAAATGCTGTTATTCATAATGGATTTGTCGCCCTGAGAAACATTTTGAGTTAAAAAAAAAAAAAAAAAAGACTTTCATCAAAAATTAGGAACTGAATATGCATGTGGATGAAACCAGACGACCAGAAAAATGAGTCGGTTTACCTTAATGGTGCAGATATATCTAAAAGCACATGAGCTGGACTGATCAATGTTTTGAGTTGATGCTGGATTGAAACCAAATGTTGTGTCTTACATTATTTAATCCATCCTAATGTGTTGAGAATTGACCGAACCACTGAGGAGCTGGTTAGTTTGAGATTTCTTTTCTTTTTTTTTTTTTTTTTTTAATCACTCACTGGTCTTGGTTTTTTTATGTACTACTGTCAAACTAATTAACTGCTGATAGTAAAGAGCTGTGGCATGTTCCCTTCGAATGCATCTCATTATTTTGGTGCGGTTTGTTCAGCTATACCGGAGTCACTGGTGGCTGGAGCTAAACAGATGAGGTCCTTTTCTCTGAGCAGCTGTTGCCGGTTATTGATGACCTCATTAGAATGCTGCCCGCAGCACTACGGCTGACTTTGAAGGACTTCCCATATGTGATGGCACAAACCGCCCAGGAAACGGCACAACGCTCACTCATGTGCCAGCAAACATTTCCTAACGGTCTTTTTTAGCCAAAGAAACCACAGACAAGATATTAGGATGTATATTCCTTCAAATGTGAGGATTTTGGGGGTTTCTTTTAGTTGGGGTTTTTTTTTTTTTTTTACTTACACACTTCTTCATGGCCAGTTAAGCACTCTGGTCAACGTTAGTCGGCAAAATATCTACATTTGAACCAGAAATTGCAGTAAGTAACAGTTTTACAGGTGTCATGATCTGAAATTTAGCCAATAAATATTAATTTTTAATGTTATTCCATATTACAGTACCTTATTACCAAGCAAAGCACATAACTCATTCTAGTCATTTACAACTAGGGTGAACAGATATTCAAAATTTAAAACTGGGCCATGATTTTTTTGTTTTTTTGTTTGTTTTTTACTGTATATAAAATTGTCAAACTCTCACCAAATATAAGAGATTTTATTTTACTCAACTGAGGTGATACAACTTGTATACATTTACTTTCTTTCTCTTTGTTAAGAATAATAAATAATTGCTAGTGTATGTAAAACACTATTGCTTGGCCAAAGGAAACGTGGCCACTAAAACAGATAAAAACATTTGAACATTAAACTGTTTTGAACATCAACATGTAGTGCACAAACCAAATAGGTGCATAATGCATACTCTGAAGTTATCTTTCTGACCCTTAGTATTTCATGCTGGAGTGGATCTTTTTCAGGAAGCTGGTTTGCAGTGATCCTTTGATAGAACTCAATGTCAGTAACGAGCAGTGCTTTCAAGGTGTCCAGTCCCATGAGGTTTCATGGACTCAGATTACAGATCTCTATGACAGCTGTGTGATTGGCATACGCATGGGCCAAAGACAACGAGTTTTAACCGGAATATTAAGGCTTTAAATGACTTGCTGCCATGTGTAGCGTGTTGTTGATAAAACAACAAAAGAGAACAAAATGGGATGCCCAGGACGGACCTTGCGTAAAACTGGGACAAAACAATTGGGCTGTTGAAATCCGCCGGGACATCGGACATAACGCTCAAAACCGGGACTGTCCCAGCTAAACCGGGACGTCTGGTCACCCTATTTACGATGCGACTCCAGCATGTGACTGTAAACACATCTGAAACACGTGGCATAAGGAGAAGCTGGTTAACCGACTGAAACATGGGAAGCTGTGCCATGCTCTGCCACATAAACCGAACTGCAAATGGATGCCTCAGCCGTTTCATGGTGCTGTCATGAAACATTAACACTTATCTGTCTGCTGAATATTCATCGTACCACATGTTGCATTTGTCAGCGTTTCAATTGAAGTCACACTTAAACAAGTCCAGAGCAGCTGCTCTTTCACAAAGCAGCACATCGCGGATTAACCAGCGTACCCAGCCCTCGCTCGAAATCCCACACAAGGTCCAAGAAAGAGTCCCTCCGACTCTCACTTCCCTCTTTAATATTGATGAGCAGTTTATGGAACACAAGAGCATTTCACTTCAGCCTAAACGTCCAAAATTATGGAGTCTTTACTCTTCTTCTTACTAGCTTGTTGGAAATAGTCAAAGTTAACAGCATTTTTGATTGAAGAGATGCAGAATTAGGGAAGTAACATACTGGGTTTCGAATTCATCTGCAGGCTGCCCAAATTGGCCTTCACACCCCATAAACTTTCTCCTCCCGAGCCAGACAGCCTCACCCGTAGACACACCATAATGTTCTCCTATTGACATGAGACGCTGAAGAGAAGAGACGAGTATTAACCATCCACAATGGAGGCACAAAAAAAAAAATAAATTGAAAAATTGAAAACTTTGATTGGTGCCCTTGCTGAAGCACATTCAGAGTAGGTTTGATGTATGGATACACAGTGCAAGAGAAGAGGAGCGCACAGCTACAGCTCATCTGTTTGGTGTTTTTATAGCAACCCAGACCAGTTCAACCAGTCTGATCAGAGATCGTTTTAATGTGATCAATCAGGTTCAGAAACAGAAACATCAAAGCTCATTTTGTTACAATAAAACTGATTTATCATCGCAAGCAGGACTCATTCATATTCTAATTCTAATTTTACTTTACAATGTTAAAGCTTCCAGGACAGCCTTTAATCCAATAACCCCTGATATTTAACATGATAACCTTTATTATGAAACGTTTTTCATCAATGAGCTGGGGCTAAGGCTGTTCTGGTAGATGAGGAGAACCTCTGGCGATGGGGCTGTCATGATGGTCAGCCTCCTTCTTTAGTAATATTTTAGAAGGTGCAAAAACAGGAAATATTTAGTGATTATGACTCATTTCATTGAAGCTATCTGCAATCAACAACTGCATCTGCCCCATACATTAAATTGAAACAACAAAACCACATACACATGTACACAGTCGTGACTGCTGCCATTTGAACTCAGAGGCCCCTGCAGGTGTTGAGCTGCCCAGCTCTGAAATTGAATGAAATTTGCTAATTTTACGCTTTAGCCAAATGTCCTTAATGTTATTGTCATTGATGCAGCAACATCAGCGGCAATAATGCAATGCTATCCCCGTTTCATCTAAAACACCGAATTTTTCTCAGCCTGGATTTAACAAGATGCTTGAAGCTATCAAAGAGAGCGCAGCCTTTGATGGCTGGATAACATCTGACATTTTCTGAAGCAACTTAAGTGAAACTTTCACAGTTTTAGCACGTTTTCAATTTATTTATTTATTGAAATTATGCCAACAGTGTTTTGCCAGCTTGTTCCATTATTTGGGCTGGTGAATGGTAGTGAATGAAAATTTGGATATTTAAATGTACAAGTCTGGCTTCCATGTGATCTTACGGGGAAAAATGGGATTTCTAAAAACAGCTGAAGGAGGATGATGATGGAACCAATTACAAAGCTAAAGAAATGACACAAAACTGGAAATGACGCACACCAGAGGAAAAATCAGAACTGTCAGGCAAAGTCAAATGAGGATGATTTATTTTTAATGATGCGGCGTCAGCCATGTGCATGGATCTCAGGAGAATAAGTGCCGAGATAATTATGCACATAAGAAAGACGGCATAAGATGTCAGGTGACTGCAGTGTTGGCTCTGTCAGGACTTATTCAGCAAGAGTTTCTTTTACTGTTTTGTGCATTAATGAATTGAAATTGGTAGTTCATCTTTTAAATGTGATGTTTCCATCCATCCATCCACATATCCATCCATCCATTCATCCATCATAATCTCTTAGTCTCTGTTTGTTTTGTAATTGGGACACTGGGAATGAGAAATATAGGGTGTAATCTGCAACCCTAAAAATGCTTACTTGTTAATCTACTTTCCTTCCTCTGTTGGAAGCATTTTACTACAAATTTACTTTTTCTTAAAGGAGTGATGAGGATATAAGCTCTCTGTAAAAAAAAGAAGAAACAAACATTATGTAACTTCCACCATGCCCTTTGCAACCATGGAAACAACCCTTTGATTTATTGATAGTTTTCATTGATGTTTTCTTTTAGTTTTATTTCAGTAAAATGGAGCCCTCGAGCCTGATATGTCCTACACAGAGAAGTACAGTAAATGTACCATGTGCTCAGGCTGTCATTAAAACACTGTGTTCCTATCACTTTTTTACTCATCCAGGTGTCACCGTGGAAACAGAGGCAGGACTATAACGTGCCTCCATCATATTTTACCATTCCAACTTAGAGCTCAGTGCACAGTTAAGTGTGAGCTGGCGGTGATAAGACATCACAACTGAAGCGTGATATTCTTTCTGGCCTCCGTGTTAGCTTGAATGGGTCTCATCATGCCTTGACACCTCAGTATTACACTTGATTGATTTTGTCTGCTCCATATATTCTCGGTGAGGCTCTCAAAAGTGACCAAAACAAGGAGGGAGCAGCACAGGTACTGCAGCATGTGCAGTGGAAAGCTTTCCAGCATTTATGTAGTCTGCCAACAGACTTATATCATTGGGATTCTATCTCAGAAAGAGCTGCTAAATTAAAGATTTAACAAAAGAAAGATTGGCACATTCTCCAAAAACTATACCACACGTTTCCTCATTTGAGTGTCAGAAGATGTCCTTTCATTCCATATTTACATTCATATAAAGTCTCTATTCTGGTCATTGTCAGAGGACACAAAGTCGCCAGAACATTTCATGGACAACATCTTTATCAGGCCAATTCAGCCTGAGCCAACTGGATAATTCACTGTGATGGCGTGAAGATGAAGCTCGGTGATTTGCACTAAAAGAAAGAAGGGTGTTGATGTTAAAAAATAATTCTCCATCCAGAATTCCACCATATGGTGTTTAAATGTGATGCATAAGCTCCAGCTCATTAGCAGAGGTAGAACATGTTTCGGTCCTGGTGTGGGACGCTTCACTAGAGAAGGACGATGGCCTGCTCTAAGTACACATCACTAGCGGTTAATCACATGTATAATCATGGTAGACACTGATGTTTTAAAGCTTCCTAACGCTGCACGCACGTCAAAAACAACCTTTATAAACTCTCATGTGAGAAGCTCTTTATGGCCGTCATGTCCACTGAACAGATATTTGTTTGTGGTTTGCAGTTTGTCACATTCCAGCTCCCCTTTCATCTATTACTGCCTTGCAAAAAATAAAATGCTGAAATGAAAAGTTTTTAGATGAATGATTTCTGCCCAGAATGTTTCAGGTTTGTGCCGATTTCAGCTTTTAAAGGGAAAAAGCAGCGATGAGAAATGACGGATTGGCATCAGCACCCACTGTAGTACAGATACGTATTCACTACACATTCAGAAAACCAACCACTTAATGGAAATGCACCACTAAAAAGAGCAAACTAGGAAGCACAAATTTCAAAACGCACTATAGAACAGCCTGTAAGTAGATAACCACAGGGGTGGGTGAATGAGGGGTGCTGGTCAATAACAGTCAAATGGGTAAAGTACAAAAGCCAGAGTGCCAAAATTAAATAAAACTGGCTTCATTGTAAAGCTAAGGACTTTAAAAGGGAACTTGAGGCTGAATCCAACTGGTCAAAAGCAACTAATAACGACACAACACTCAGGATTCCAGGCATTCAGTGGATGTATGCATGTGTATGTATAACAATGACCTGGATGACACAAAAACCTACCCAGCCTCGTCCTTTACTGCCAACACTCTGGACCAGTAGGCACTGGATTCTCACTTGTATTCAAGGGTGTCACTGTGTCCTAATACAGCTGTGATGCAGCTGTATTGGAAGAGTGATCAATAAACAATGGAGGGTTATTGAAAAAGCAATCATAGCAACATCAGACTACATGCTGGGATTTCCTGAGAATCACTCATGCATGTGCAAACAGTCTATATCCATCACAGAAATGTCCATATTCAACGATGAAAGCCTCTGCTGGCAAAGGGGTAATTAACCTACACCAGATGGGTGAAGCAAGACCTTTTAATGACAACTCTATACCGTTATTGCATTTTAAATTGTTTTTTTTTTGGTGTCCTGGGAGACATATTCAGGCCTGGAGGAGGGACTGCCACTGGAACATCCAGCAGCTACCAGAACCAGAACTCTGTGATTTCTTTCACCTGCAAACCAAAAACACACACATTTGTTTGAGTGGACACTAGAGACGGCTCCTGAATGTGAGTGAATGGTGTGTGTAAACCAGCAACCTGCCCTGGGGGGATCCCAGCCTTTGCATCGGTCGCTGCAAAATCAGTTAAGTGTAAATCTATGGGTAGATGATGGATGGATTTATCAGAGGGATGGGACTATAATGAAGTTAAGAATAAAAGTGTAACTGAACAACAGACAACACAAAGGAGGGGGGAGCTGGGGGTGGTAGAAGCCCATAGCACGCCTGTAGCACCCCCCAAAGAAATACTCAACCAATGTTTCTGTTTTCGCCTGTCAGCAAAAAAACTGTTCCTTGGTCCAATATTTTACATTATTTGGTTGTCACTGGCCATTTCAGTTACAGTCTATATATCTATAGGCAAATATAATGAGTAACACCCCCCCCCCCACAAACACACACACGCACGCACGCACACATACACACACACATACACGATTGTCTTAGTACCTCCATCAATTCTTAAGCTCGCTTTGCACCCCCAATAAACATTGTCTTGATCTGCCACTGCACACATGCAAAATGGATGTGAGACCTTTCCCTTTTGACCCTGAGACCAAGAGCTTTCAATGGGAGTCATTCAAACTGGGGTACATTTTTAATACACTCTAAAGGCAAAATGAAGACAAAATTCTAACTAATATCACTTGTTCATCGAGGAATCACAGGAAGATGGAGAATCATCTGATTCCTGCGGCGGGACCTTCTGTTTGTCTTGATTTGTCTACAGCTATTTTTATTCAGCTGTTTCCTTTACAGGCTGCACCTCCTGAAAGAATCTGAGTTTTCTGGGACAATGACAACACCAAGCAAGGTTCAGCGCACACTGGCCCTTCTATCAATCCAAACCTCTGCTGCAGTTTCAGCTAAAGCAGATGGCTCAAGCTGATAGATCCGGAGAGACGAGCACAGTCCAGGCGGTTTATTTATTCACCCCCAAATGGGTTGGTGATGTACAGCCATCAGGCTCCAGTGCTGAGGAGCGTCAGGCACCCAGTGACAGGTAATCAGAAACCGAACTGGTCTAAAGACAGCATACTTGAACAAACAGAACCGCTTGTTGCAAATATTCTGGAAACCCATTGTACTTTCTCCATGCAGTGTTTTATCCATGGCACGTTCAAGGAAATAAAAACTGAAAACGGGTTTAAAGCAGTAGGGAGTGAGAAAACTACTTGAGATGCGTTTAGCTGCTGCTGAACAACCTTAAATCAACATAGATTTGAAGCCCTTTTCCGAAAGGTCTCTGAATGCAATCGAGCAGCCACACATGCACACACATGCTGCCGTCGAAGGATGTGACTCAGTTCATTAAATGCTGTTACACTGTGCAGTGTTTTGAAAATGCTTCACATCTTAAAATAGTCTGGATTTGTTGACCTACTTCCTGAAGTTGTTATCCATATTTCCCATCGCTGTCTGGCTGCGTTCTCAACCTGGAGACTGAGTGATTCTTTAAAAGGATGAGCAAGAGGCAGCCTGTAATTCTCTTTCCTGTTCCTTGAGTCTCCTGTACTCGTCTTGGCATCCTTTCTCTCATCATTTAGCGTTCCTTTCATTTCAGCCAGTTTGAATTCCCCCAGTCTTCCCTGGATCATATCCTGCTCTAAACTAAAGTGTTTTCTCCGTTATTTCATGAATCTGCTAGTCTCCCTCCTCCCTCAGCCATTTTCCCTCTCTTACACGTAGTTCTCATGCGCTTCTGCCTGCCCAGGTCTGAAGGGATTAATTGATAGTGAAAGGTAATAAATCTTCTATTAGGCCCACGAGCCCCCTGGCCTTTGCTCATTATCACCAGCAGGGTCAGGTCTCAAATGGTGACCACATGACAAGACATATATTCCTTCATGCGGGAACACTTAACATGTATTATTTTTCTGTCTCTTCAAATTTGCATATCCAATAGTGAGCTGGAAAGGAAAAGCAAGGAGCTATCTAGCAGGGGCATGTCTGCACCTACAGATTTAATTCACCAACATCTTCAACCCACCCGTCATCCTCCAGTTAAGGCTGGTTTTGGCCTTTTTCAGCCAGAAACTCTTTGACAGCAGCCAACAAAGTGCCCTAAAGGTCACAGTACATAAGTGGGCAGGAGGAAGCGCTGTCTGCTGACAGAGCAGGCCAATTTGAAGTGATGGTCCAGACTGCCGATTGGAGCCTTTGTTTCTGAAACTCGTGTTTCTTTATTACAATGACAACATGTTGGCTATATTCTGCAGTTTGAGCAGGAAGTTCCTGTCTGGTAGACCCGTGCACTTTCTCCGTGTAGGTTTCTTCAGCTTCTGTCAGAAACAGACCCACTGCACAGGAAGCCGAGCGCTGCATCGCTTCTGGAACAGACTCGAAAGCTGCTGCACCGCAGGCAGAGACACAAAAACAGCACGGTTGCCAGAGCTGTAATGCAGCACAAATGCACCTGTGGACATTTGGGATTTAATCATGTGTCAAAAGATTGGATTAATAAAATATGTGACAAAAAAAAAATCCTCAAATCTGTGCTGTGTGATCACAGATTAGAGCAGTCAGGATCTCTGCTCTGATGAAGGGTCTGTGGAAACTCGAGGTTTCTGTTGCACAAAGTGCATGTGCTGCAAGTGAAAGGGATCGGGACGGTCTCTGGGTATTAAACAATGCAGCCTGGCATCAACAAGGTCAGGGTTCAGGGTCAGACCTTGTCTCAGATCCCTGAAACCTCTTTTTGATGCCTGAGCTCGAAATTGACACAGACACCGAGAGTCTTCCTCTGAAAGGACCAGGTTCGGCTGAATATATTCAAATCTGTGTTTAAAGCAGAATCGTAAAGGTTTTGAGCTATTGCTGCTCTGGCTTTGCTATTTGTACAAGCACAACATTATAAATATGTCATTTATGCATAGTTACTCGATGTGGTTGGTTATCACAGTGACACAGAAAAGTTATCTCAACAGTAAATGTGTAATTTGTATATTTTTTTATTTAAAACTTCATATAACCCATACAGCAAACTGTACATCTGAATTATTCACATTGTGTCAAAAAGGAAATAATTCAACAGCGTTGTTGGAACAGTTTGATGAGTTTCCCACCATGTTTACTTGGATGTCAGTTATTCTAATGTTCTCTTGACACGTACAGTTACTAGGAAAACAAAATATTTTTAGTATTATTTATTTTTTACAAAACCTTACAAAAAACTATATTCATAGAAATCCTGCATGTCCACAAAGGAAAGAAAAACCCTGGTTGGCACCAACAGATTTGTGTTTGAAAAGGTTTCTGCCAAATGACTGAAGCGGAGCAACGGAAAATAAATAAATAAATAAATAAAAAAGGCATACGCTTTTTGAAGAAATCAAAACTTATATCACACACTGCTAATGGAACACAGGTTATGCTGCGCACATTTCGCATTATTTTTCTCTCGTTTCATATAGTTCTGTGGAAATGACATTATTATTCACACGGATTTATATACTTAAAAAAAAGAAACATATATTCAGCAACCAAACTGACTGATCAGCCAAGTCAGTGTCCCTGTAGAAATCCCAACTAATCTTTTATTACAACGATTTTTTTTTTAATTCAATTATTTTCACATGTCACAGAGGTGAAAGTTACAAACCTGCGTCTAAAACCACCTGCATGGGGCGCTACAGTACACATGAGGAGGGGCGGAGCTGAAGTAGAACCACGCGACAACAGCGGTCCAGCTCTGAATCCGGGTTCCAGAGAAGTATAGGTCCAGTTAGGAAAGATAAACTCTACTCTTTACACGTTTAAGGTGGCCGTCCCCCACTCTGGCCATCACCGCCAAGGATGCAGATAGATTATATCGTAATTTAAGTCATTTTCATTAAATAAACAAAGTTTAGGGCTATGGACGCTGGGTAAATAAAGTAGGTAAGCATCTATCATTTATTCCACTTTGAACATAATTAATTTCTGACCATATAAATTTAGCAAAATACATTATCTCGCTCACATCTTATCTACATACTCTACTCTGCAGAAGGAAATCCATAAACAATTATACAGAACAGCTCTATCAAACTGACGCTAGGTTTCATGGAGTTTATCTAAATTGTGTGTTTTTTTTAATACTTCCCGGCATATCGACAGAATAAAACCTCACAGAGGCTCGTCTTTTGTTCAGGCGCATCAAATCTTCCCATGGCAATGGTGTACACATACGCAACTGGCTTGAAAAGTCAACAAGAGCGCACAAAACCAGCTTCCTTCACCTGTTTACCCGCCACAGCACGTTTTGGGATGTTCACACGCAACAAATATCTCTGTCCACGCTTTTTAAAAAAGGACAAACGCACAACCTCCACAATCCTTCAAGATTACTTAATAGAACCATTTTCATGACACTCACAATACAAAATCCGTTTCCAGTATCTGCACTTGATGAACGGATGAAAATGTTTGGGGGCCTTGTAGCAACACCAGGCCCAAAGTTCAAAGGTCATCATTAAACTCGGTTTCTTAACTGTCTTTGCTGGAATGCCTGGAATGCTGTCCCCGTGATCCCATGTTTTTTTGTTTTTTTCTATGAAAGTAAGCACACCATTTGAAACGATATCATATTGATTATCCTTTTGGGATTATAAAGAACCAGGTTTGTGTTATTTACATTAAAGTGTTTCTTTTAAGGAAGCTAAGAAATATACAGTGAGATGATTGTGCCAAATACAATTCACTTTGGATATATATTACCCTGCATGGCTGATCGGATTTCTTAATAATCCCATTAATACCAACTTCAGTTTATTGATGCGTAGGACAAAGTGTGCATGAACTGGTCCATTCTACACAGTTCTGCTGAACCGTCGGGTCTTTGGCAATTAATGTGACTCCGTTTCAGTCATGTAAAATTCCACGATTGAGGAAAAAAATCCAATGAAATAATAGGATTTAATGGTCCGAGGTGGAATCAGAGCCATCTTTGCTGTGCTCGAGTGATCAATTGCTTGTCTAACAATAGAGATGATTCCACTCTGCACTTTTAACAGAGCTTTAATGTTGAACTCTTGTCTTTTGCCATGACTGCATTAACCGTCCCCTTAGAAGATCCTGTTCCAGGTAACGCGCTGTCACATGAATAAAGGTGAGAACTGTCATGACTTAAAGTGTCCTTTTCCTCCCTGTAAATCTACCGTTTATTATCCTTATTGCCAGAGTGTGTGTGTGTTTCCTCTGCTGTTTTTCAATAGAATTCTGAATAATTCCCTACACTGGTATTTACTTGTCATTTTGCGCACGTAAACATCAGACTTGAAACTGATTATTTGGGTGTCATATTTCCCCAGAACATCTCAGAAAGGCTTCTTTTTTGTGACGTTTGAGATCTGGAACACAGTGATGAATGCTGTCATACCTGTGTGGCCGACGCTGCCATTTTCAGTTGCCCGTGTTTCGTTAGTGTCCCCATGTCACTGTGGTTAATGGTGAATCGGGTGATTCCGTCTATGCCATTGTCTCTAGTCTCTGGCACCACCCCCGAGATGTTGCTCAGGAGGCTTTTAGCCTGGGGTGAGCATATTGTCATGGAAACACGGGAGTCATCCCAGTGTTGCAGCTCATGTTGTCCTTTCCCGGGAGTCGTCGGTCGTTGTAGGTGTGCATGTTGATCACTGCATCCGTCTTCACCATAGCTGGAGGTTGAGGTTTGTGCTTCACCCGCCTCTCGCAGGTGAACGACAGTCTGATCTCGTCCACCATGGCACTGCACAAAGACCTCTGGGCATAAAGGGAGAATGCGGGGAGGAGGACAGAGGGAAGGGGGAGAAGAGGGGAACGGGAAGGGGGGTAAATACCTTAGCTTTAAATTGTTCTGACAACCGAATGTGTTGATGGTCTGAAGGGCACCAAATGCATCTGAACGAAACATTCATGGTGTGCCGCAGTGAGCGGCTGCATGTGTGCACACGGTTTCATTGTTGTCGGCAGTTTCACGTTGCAGTCAGCACGGTTCTTTACTAGCGCCGTGCCAGTAATAGTGGAGCAAGTCCCACAAGCAAGCAGGCAACGGAAAAAAAAAAGTGTTTTTCTGACGTCTTCGGTGACTAATAATGACCTAATTCCCTGCGCTCTAATTTGCAAAAATGCCACTAAAAATGAGTGTTGTGGCCAAGTACTCCATTAGATTATTTTAAGACATGCAAACCCTTTCATAAAATGTCTGAAGTGAACATGAGAGCGCAGCTTTGAGTTGGAGGCGATGCATGTCGTGTTAAAGTTGGCATGGGCACCATTTTGCCTTTGCTGTATGGATGAGGTTAGATTAAAATCATTTCATACAAATACTGTATATTAACTAATCTCTCATCTTAACCTACCTTGGATGGTAAACGACACAAAAAAGCCACTATTTGATTATTTACGGCGGTTAGAATTATTATCATCATTATTATTATAGAGCGATGTAGGGGAGATACCTATAACAGTTAGATACCTATAATAACATATAGGGACATATACCTGCTCACGCTCTGCAGTCTTCCTCAGCTTGTAGACGAACTCAGCGATCGCCACGAACACAGACAGCACCAGGCCGGATGCCAGCACAATAAAAATACCACCCAGGTTTTGGATCCCCATGGGGCCCGTCTCACGGCGCTCTTCATCTAAGCAGCTGCTGCCGCGCCACCACTTTTCTTTCAGCATGTGTAGCCGCCCATCCTCCAAGATGCTGAGAATGGCTATGCTGATTTTGTCCCTGTACGGAGATCCTGGAAGCAGCAGAGGGAAAGGTTTAGCTTGCAAGAAACACCAGCTGGTTTCAGTGATAGTGGCATACTATCCGATTCACAGAAAAACACACCATATGCTTCGCCTTACACTACGATGCTCCATCCTTCAAAATAATTCAATATAATATAGTTATTATTGGTAGCTCTGTGGTTACCGAGTGGTGTGCCGATGCCGTAGCCTTTGCTGTCAATGAGCCCCCCCACTTTTGTCAGGTTACAGTTCCGCCTGGTGATGTAATCGATTGTGGACGACTCCATGAGGAGAGCGTAATTAGACTGCATCACCCGCTGAACCCCATCTTCAACAGATTTCACCAGTGATGTGCTTGGCCTGCTGCTCATGAAGGCCCACATCTTCTCAAAGGTAGAAACCTTTGATTTCTGAAAGGGAAAGCGAGAGGTTAGAATAACAGAAAATGCTTAAGAACAGGAGGAAGCAACTGTTCAAAAATGAGGAACATACAGCGAATCAGAACCACACATGAATAATTTACATGTCCACCATCGCAGGTTCCGTTGTGCACATTTACATTTATTCTCATAAGTGGTGTTGAAGTAATGACAAAATACCTTTCCATTAATCTTGCATCAGGCTTTGTGATATTTCATGCCGTATTAAGAGGAGGTCACATTACTGCCATGTCTAATCCCAGATAATTACTGTCTGAAGACTGCCAGCCATTTCAAATTGGGAGAGATGTTATTATAGCAAAACCCTCCATTACAGTCGAGACGGTCTCAATTATCAAGAAATGTCTGATACTGCAGCTTTAAAACTATTCTGTCATGATGAACAGCTTATTGTCAAGGTGATTTATTATTGTTATAAAATACAATCAGGTAACATAGGAAAATAATCTATACTGAGCAGAATGCTAGAGAATGGTCCATGATACTTATTTTAAACGTGCACAATGGCCCACAGTCACTTGCAGCAATGGTCTTTCCCCTTCGAACAGCAGGTAAAGGTGACTTTCCAACAGCTGCGTCTAAATACAGAACAGACGTGGCTCTCTCTTGGGTAAGAAAGGGAACATTTTCATCTACTGTGTTTCTGCTTTTACAGTTAGTGTTTCAAAAGGCCATTAGTTCGAGTTTGTGTAAATTGCCATTTGCAATGTTTTTGAAAAAAAAAAACCCCAAAAAACTCATAAAGGTCAAAATAAAGGTAAAATAAATAGTTCTGATTGCTTTCCTTGGTGTGAGACCTGAATCCATTCAGACATCATGAAATTAAGCTTGCAGACACTTTCAGGCATAGGTTTCACAAGTGCTGGCTGGATCGGTGTCATCAGTTGGTGCATGTGGACCACTTGTACCAGATTGTGGGAGGAGCTAGTTTTGAGCATGTCCACAAGTGGAGTGAAACATTCATACATTTGTTATCTTCACAACACCAACCTGGAAGCCAAATGAGTTTAAATTGATGCCCAGTGCTGGGTGCACGTGTCTGCAGATCGGTGTGATTGTGGCAGAACCTCAGCTGATGTTCTCGAGAGGCTAAGACGTTGAATCAATCCCATCACCATTATGTAATTTACAGACATCGGCAAAATCTTTATTTCCACACCAGCCTTCAGCATTTACCGCGGCTCTCTGCTTCATTGAGTCCAAATAATCAAGCCTTTCTGTGAGCGAGGGGTCGGGGCAGAGGCCAGGGAGTCGCGCCACTCTGATGAGGTAATTAAACACCTGCGTCTCCTTCGATTATTCACGCCATTATCACCTCTCTGGTTCATCAAAGTACACAAAACCATCGAAAATAACTCATTTAAAAGGCTCTTCAGACAAAGCCGACTCAAGGTTGATTTAACAACAGAGGGTCGAGGAGCGGTGCTGGATCTGAGCACCTCCTCAACCTTTTTCAAATTCTTGGATTAAAGTAACTCAGTATTATTGCTATTTTCAGGACAGAATTGACTGTTTTCTGTTGTGTACTGTACAAGAGACAGATGTCCAGATCCTGAACCCAGCTGCATAATGTTTTGCTGGGGGATCCAATACTCACAAACCATTCAGCAGATTCAACAGAGGAACATACAGCATTCATGAGCTCAGCCAGAAATTTCTGGGGGTGTAACAAGTAGGACAGAGCGATACCCTGGAACCATCTTTTTGTTTTCTTGCTGTTGAATGCCGTTTTTATTCAGTGCCACGGCAACAGAAGCAGCAGCAAAACTTGCAAAAATAAAATGAAATAAACTCAAGTTGAAGACCCTGCAGGCAACAGCTTTGGAAGAAGAACTTATGATGGAGGAACGCAACAGTGTTGAGAACAGGAGGATTTAAAAAAATATGCATGACAGTGCCCCATGTCTGTCTTTACCTTGAAGAAAGTCATGGTGGCGCCATCTTTGACCACGCCATACTCAATCTTGGTCTGCTTAGCAATGTCGTCAGCTGAGTCCACCGGCGAGTCCATCCTCTCCACGGTGAGAAAAGCTGCTAAATTGGCTGTGTAAGACGATATGATGATGAGCGTGAAGAACCACCAGATCCCCCCGATGATCCTCGTCGACAGGGCTTTGGGCATCAGTTCTGAGCCTGTTTCACCACACAGGTTGACAGAGAACAAAAGAGTTAAATAGATTAGGACAAACTTGCCAATGCTCACAGTTTGTGTTGATCGAGGTGCTATCATACAGCCAAGATTGGCGGTTAAGCTACGATTTTACAAAAACAGCACACTAAACCTGCTCCACAGGTTCCTGCAGCTGTCATTAAGTCTGAAGGTGACAGTAACCTGAAGACATCTTTGTGATCTGAAATTAGTGAGTTAACATGAAATCAGTCCACACCAGCTGTGCCTGGTGAAAAATATCCTAGGTGGGGCTGTGAATTCATGTTCAATAACCATCCCAAAACAATTCAACATAAATGACTGGATAACAGCACTCTGGGAAACAATGGTAATTTAATAATATTTAATATTAATATTTCAAAGCATTAAAAGCATATTGCACCATCATATGTTTAGAAACAAGCTGGGAACAAATAGCTCTAACTAATAATAATATTAGATTACAATCCTGGCTTTTGTGACTGTGCACTCTGACACCGCAGAAGTTGAGTATGTAGTATAGTAAACATGAGTTCTCACTTAAATTAGATGTGGGCAAACTAAGGCCACATGTGGCCCGATGAACTATATAATCTGGCCCACAGAGCCTTCACAATAATTTCTCCAAAAGCCAAATTAAGAGGGTTGTCAGCTTGATTGGTTAGAAAAAGGTTCAAACTCCTCCTTCACCTAGCATGCTAACATGTCCTCTCAAGAAGGTGGGGCCAAACATCATTTGGAGCGTCATCATCCATCTATAGTTGGACCAATTTACAGCCTCATAAATATTTTCTCAGTCAATAGTACATCAAGCAGGATTTTTAGTTAACCTCCGATCCTCATTTGGGGGGTTAGTTTCCTGCACCACGCTGGCTCCTTCATTAAGATCTAAAACCCAATGTGGCCCTTCAGGCTAAATAATTGCCCACCCCTGACTTAAATCAAGAGCTTGATTTTTTGACGCATGATTTAGTCTGTAATTTCGGTTTTGTTTATATGAAGCCATAACAATACAATGCCGAGTGACAGCTTTAAGTCGTAAACCGCTAACATTGCAATGCTAACACTGGCTAGGCTACTTCAGATCTCATCTCCGAACAGCTTGAAAACTGCTTGTGCCCTGTGCACTCTGCTACTTTGCTGGGAAGATTTATGAAGGCAATTGTGAAGAGGATAGAGGGGACGCAGAGTGGTCACCTTTTTAAACCATTCTGGCGGATTTGATTGGATTTGTCTTCTCTGTATTTGACAAAGGCTGGAGATGGACACAGAGAAATCCTCCGCCTCAATGGGAGATCCACACTCATACACTCCTAAACCAAACTGAATTCCACACCGTGAGATGCTGCAGTCAGCAGGTAGCAGGACACACAGTTGTCCACCCCAACTCTTAACTGCATGAATGAGATCAGTCACGCTGCAGAAGGCCACAAATGTCCTTTAGGAAGGATGACAGGTTACAGCACAGACCTCTGGAAAATGCAAGGGCGGCACATATTTCGCTGAAAGTAGCAATGTATATATTGTCATAGCACATAATATATAATTAGTTGATCACAGCTTCCTGACACTGGAGGACTGCCACAAGTGGAGTAAACCAGATGGCAGGACTGGATCAGATATAAGAGAGGGAATTGATCAGAACAACACTCAATTGTACTGTTCAACTCAATTATTGATCAGGTTGGGCATTGCGCAACAGCAACATCTGGCTTTAGAGGTGTGTGACGTATAGAATCATTTTGTGGTAAACTGAACTGTACTTTTTTTTTTTTTTTTTTTTAAATTTGAGCAGTTTGTCTGTGATGCAGATACATGGAGAGAAACTGTCAGGAGGTGCAGTTTTTTGTTGATGGAGTAGTCTGTAAGACAAGACCAGACCACAATAACAGGACCCGAGCGTCTCCTGAGGATGTATTCAGCCACAGAATGTTCTCTGTGGACTTCACTGAGAATTCCCTCCTGACTTTACCAGTTAGGTGATAGCTTTTAAATAATGACACTTGTGATGAAAGTCTTTATCGTTATCGTTATTATTATAGGAGGTGGCAAATTAAAAAAAATGTCTCTCTCCAGTCTTGCAGACAATGACAAAAGGCCGCCACAGCTTCCTTTTAGTGCAATGATTTAAAATGGTTCTTGCTATTATTAAGAGCAGAAATATAGTTCAGAAAATCAAGGAAAAAAGGCTTTAGGAATAAGCCAACTTGCAACTGAAGTTCTTCAAAAGTTCCTTTAGATGGGGAAACAAATTCAAGGGAAATGATCAGACATATGTTTGCAGTGGGGAAAGTGTACTGAGACCCCCAGGAACGCTTCTGACGGCCGCAAAGTGTTTGCTTTTGCACCTCCTTACATTTTGTGTTCTTTTGTGTTTTCTGTGACACCTTCCTCCCACAGACAAGCTGGTAG
>BJFM01001166.1:131283-152885 GCA_016586285.1 Arothron firmamentum | reverse complement strand
CCCTCTCCTGTTCTGGGTTGTCCTCAAAGGAGTCCATTTGCATTTTAAACACGCCAGAGAAATGGCTTCCGTCTCAGCTGCTGTCACCGTGTTTGGCAGACAAGCAGGAGGAGTATCTGTTGATGTGACACAGACAAAATATATCTGGCTGCAGGCGCCACCTCCCTGCCTGTGTCACCATGTACGACAGAGCGGAAAGGTGTTACGGAACGCCACAGACAGTCTGTTTCAGCCTCTGACGAATAAACACCCAATTTGTTAATCACTCTGCCACAATTATGCAACTTTAAAGTCACCTGACATTTATAATCAAGTAAAACGACGACCTCCGGAAAAATTGTCAATCCTTGCATGTGGTGTGCTGCTGGATGAATAAATCCTCATTAGCAGCAGCTTCGGTTTCGAATTTGCAAAACAATGGAGTTTGGGCACCGAGTCGGAGGCACAAAGAGAATTTTAATAGGGAATTCTCCCCTGTTTACCGTAATAATACAGGCAACTAAGTGGCTCGTTTTGGCCCGGTTCTCCGTCCTTCCTGACACGTTGCTGCTGCACTCGCCGTGCTGCGCCTGCACCAGCATATTTGCCCGAGTGCTGCAGAGCGTCTGGGTTTAATGAATTGCTGAACGTGTTTGCTGTCCTTACGGGAGGGGATCCGCTGCCGAGCTCCCCCACAAGCCTTCTCGATTTGTCTTGTTACGTGGAGCTTCAGCATTTTATTACTATAGGGTATTTTTCCTCCACCATTTTCCTGGTCTTTCATTTACTTATCTAACCCCTTAAAAGGTGCCCGGCATGTGGAAGCCCGCTTGCGTCCCATTGTTTCAATTTCGGTGGAATGGTAGAATCGAGTTTTTTGCTTTAGGGAGAAATTGCTTCAATCCTTTTGACTGGATTTAAAATAAAGCAGCAAACAAGGCCGCTCCAATCAGCTCCCCCCCTGTCGGACAGCTGGAAGCAGATGTGTGGTCTGTCTGCAGCAGCTCGACCGGCAACATCACCCCAGCCAGCTCTAGCGTGGATGACAGCTGGGATTTGTCAGACATGTTCCTAGGTGTACCCTTTTCATCCCAACATCAGAAAAGTCTTGAGCAGGGCCAACAAGTCTGTTACCGGAAAGCGAACATGGCAATGTTTTCCATCCTCGGCTGACAATCTTTGACAAGTGCGTGGCACCTACTACCTGCCTTTGGAAACGGCAGCTTGGTGACAACAGCCCCCCTCTGTCACGTAAGACGGAGCTCCGCGGCTCCCGACAGCTAGCCGTCTTGTGAAACAGTCGCGGAATGAAAATTGGGGAGCTTGTCAGTTAAAGAGGCGGAAAGCTGGAGCTGGGAGAACACAGGAAAGCAAGGGGGGGTGGGGGGTGCTACGCTTGCCTGAGCGCTGCCATACCTTGCTGCATTAAAGAACCGACTCCAAACCAGAAGCTGTTGAGGAGGGTGAAATTGTTCTCCACAACATCCGACCCAGGGTTGCACGGATGGGCGTCATACCACTCGTATGGGCTGAACCTGCGAAGAGAGAAATAACGGTTAGAACTGAGAATACGCAAAAGTGCATCTCTCTTTCTCTCTGTCTATCTCCACGGGGCTGTAGAGGAACAGTGTTTGCCGAGTTGTTAATTTATCTTCTGGCGTGGAGACAGAACCAGAAGAGGGGGGCCGGTGTGGTCCTCCTGCCACTCCTCTTTTGGCGTGGGGCTCCAGCAATGTTTGCGGGCAGCGCTTGTACTGCTGTGACGGCCCATTTTCAATTTGCAGAGCTAACAGAGCGTCACTGCAGGCGCTTGGTGGTCTAAAACTCCCCCATCTTGTAACATTTTAAAGGAGGAGGTTGAGGTGCAGCATTTCTGTTGAGGTCATCTTTGAATGACACACATTTACCTGATTACACATTGTTATTTTTAAGGTTTCCGAGATAGCCGATGAAGTTTAGTGGTGCCTTAATAGCTTTAGAACCTTTATAACTGAAATTCTTCTTTAATTTGAATCGATCTCAATGTTTCACACACTGGTAGGGAGTTTTGTTGTTTGGGTTTTTTGGGGGTTTTTTGGTGCATTTTCTCAGCTCTAAAGAATAGTCTTGAAGGTATCATGAATTTTCATAGACTGAAAATGATATTCATCTCAGAGACAAACCCACTCTAATTTAATCATGTGCCACAAACTAGCTCCTCAGATGTCAGCAGTCTTTTTTTTTATTATTATTAACTGAATGGTCCTGAAAGTCAACTATTTTTTCAGTGTGTCTTCACTAAATTTAACCATCTGAGATCTGGTAGTGGGTGTGTATTGATTGACTGGTTGGTGTTTTCTCACATGTAACTTTTTCGTTTACATAAGAGTGTAAAAGTTTCTGCAGACTCCAACTATTTATGTGTGCTAAATCGTTCTGTTCCGTCTCTTTCATTAAGGCTTAAAGTTAGTAGCTGCAGTGGAGGTTACAGAAATGTGAGATAATTAGAAAAATAATGGTTTTTGGACCCTTCCTGTAACCAGGGCAACACAAAAATCCAAAGATCTTCACAGGCATCATCATTTAAACTGGAAATACACAATCTAACATGCCATTATTTCAATGTGTGTATCATTCCATTTGTGTATTTAATGGTCAGTAAAGGAAGACGTGTTAGTTGCTGCTCACTTATGCATGACTGACACCCCGTCGACACCCTGATTGGTCGATTCGGGGGCTGTGGATTCTCATTAGCAGCAGCTAGCAGGAACAGTCCTGCCTACTGTACCTCAAATTGCTGCCAGGAAATAGTGATAATTTGCAGCAAGTTAAAAAAATTTTGGGGTTCACAGTCAAGTTAAACCAAACATTCTCAGACGGTTACACAGGTAAGAATTAAAAAATCTGAGACACATCAGAAGCCGAGGCATCGTTAATTTAATGTGCTTTAAGGCCGTGAGCTAATTTACTGGAACTGCTTGAGGAGTAGAGACACAATCATCATTTGCTTTATGAGAAAAGATTTGTTTTATCCAGCAGCGAAGAAGGGAGAACGGAGGCAGATGTTGCCTTGGCTAGTTTGGTGACACAATGGTTAAACCTTCATTTCACTTAAACAAATAAAACTCAGTAAATTTTACATTTGAAACTATAGCTAAATAGCAAATGTCTCTGTCACCAGCAGACTTAACCTCAAGGAAGGAACCAAACCTGAGATACTCAGTGACGTGTCCCAACTGAAAGGCACGACATATAAATAAACTAGTTATAATTACAAGTAGACGTCTAGTTTTTGTGAAAATTGCTGCTGGTGCCGCTATCTCCAGTTTTAAAATAGGCCTGAATGCAGTGAAGTATCCTTCATCGCGCAACATCGCTTCATGCACACGTGACACAACTTTAGCTGGGCCCCAAGACATTGATGCAACAATTTAAGCTGATTTCATGGGTCTCACAGCAGCACTAAATGAAGACAGAAGAGTGCAGCTGTGTGCTCTCCAGCCCCTGAACTCCCCGAAAAGCTCATTTTTGGAACTTCCTCAAGCACCAATTTACATGAGAAGCCACAGTGAAAAAAAAACTGACAAATGGTGCCTGCAGGATGTTCATCACATTCATCACCAGAAAAAAAACACAAGTAAGACACTTTTCAGGCATCAAATCATCATGCATGATAATTTTATGACTTATTATTGTGAGTAAGTGAATACTCTATGTGAATGCAGCTTATCATTTATAAACAGGGGCGCACATATCCAGTCCAATCCAGTCTTTGAGGGCCTTATTCAAGCCGGGTTTTTCTTGTCCTACCAAGCAGAAAGCACTTTCACCAGGGAAAGTGTCAGGTCCTCGAGGACGGCATTGGACTGGATACGTGCACCCTTGTTTGTAAATCGCACATCAGGTGTGTGTGGTTTCTTTCTTGCTTGTATGCATCAGCAAGTCTTTCATTATTTATTTATTTTTTGCAACTTCATAGCTGTATGAAGTCTAAAAATGACACAGGAAACAAGAAAAGGCACGCCAAAAAAGACTCTGACATCAACTCAGCTTCAGTATTTTTTTTTTGCTTCCTCCCCCTGCTGCTGTTCTGTAGAGAACCCATGCAGAAATAACTGCCTTGATCACTACCCAGCAACAAACCACAGGGTGAAAACGTTGCTGTTATCCTTCAGTGACAATGGAGTAAATGACTGTTGAGTCAAAGGGTGCTTGTGTAATGGCAGGGTGGAAAGATAACTTACCTGGCAATGACAAACAGGACGCAGCTCACTCCCAGGTAGGCCAGGAGGATGTACACCCAGATGTCAGGAGTCATGGGGTTCAGGAAGGAGAAGAAGCCATTTTTGGTGGCGTTGGGTTTGCGGTACAGGATGCTGATGCCGGTGTTCATGAAGGGTTTGGTGAAGTCGATGGCCTTTTCCCGCATGTAGGTGATGGTGAGAGGAGCCACTGCTAAGTCTGCCCTCTGAAAAGAATATAGATATGATTGTTCAACCAGGTAACAAAATCACTTTCAGGTGTGCGTGAAGTATCTGGTTAATGTACTGCTACTATTATACTGCAAGCAACAATAATAAAATGTTATATGCTTCTCGATCACTGTGACTTACCCATCACAAATTTATTAACAAATGTGCCCACTTTACTAACCATTCGATGAAAAAGCCAACAACCATGAACCATTTGACAACCTTAAACATGCAACAGATGTATGAGCACAAATTTGATCAGGTGGAGTTTCTATCACTAAAGGCCGCTGATAGTTGAGAAATCATGCAAAATTACCATAAAACTCCACTAATCAAGTGTTATTTTGATAAAAGCCTCCTTGATGTGAAGAGCTCATGGCAGATAGAAACGCATGGTGCAAATGAATCATGGATTTATTTTTGGTTTTCGTGCCATAATCACCTTCTGAGACAAAACTATCTGCATTGACCACTGTCATCCACCAAAACAACCAAATATAGAAAGCCAGGCCATGATATAGACTACTCACTCATATTACCAGTACAAAAATTAAGAATGATTTAATAAATAGCAGGGTTTTTGCTCCTCAGGCTCACAAAATTACTGCAGAAAAAAATCAAAGACAGTAAACCACAGAACAGATTAGACTCAGGGAAAGGGACATTGTTCAACATCTCCCCCAACTAATAAGATAACAATTCATCCCAACTAAGGTTTGATAGAGAAGAACGTTTTTTGCTTTATAATCAGAATACTGGATAAAACAAGGTTGGCGGCTGGTAACTGATTTCACCCACATTGTCTGCATCCGTCACATGTCTCATATGTCATTGTTTTAGACGGAGACATGTCTGTTAGCTATACTGTAAACTAGCTGCTATTACAAGCCATAGACTGTTTGTAATGTAAAACGTAACAAAGTCATAATAAGATGCAATTTTTTTGTATCTGGAAGACTCATGCCACATTCTTTAAGGTTACTAGAACGAACTGTGGCAACATAGAGTTCTGCGTTGAAGCTAAAGATCCATACATTGCAGTCGGTTTTTACAGCTTATATCCACATGACAGTATATCCAGGAGGTAACATTTATTCTGGCGGCCCCACAACCCAACTCCCCTGCACTGGGGCTGGACAGGAGGTTAATGATAGCAGCTCCTGGTTCATGCTTGGATAGCTTTTTTCTTTCTTTCTTTTCTTACTGCCAACAACCAAGTAATGAAAGGTAGCAAGGCTTCCTCCAACCACAGTTTACAGCTACAGGCTTTGTTAAACCTAAAATGAATCTCATGTTTTTTTCAGGGACATTATGAAGAGTCATTAAAATGAATCATCAGAATGAATGTTTTCATAAACACACAAAATGTTAAGTTCAAAAGAGACTGAGCTCCATAAAGCAGCTAGGTCCATTATTGGATTGCCTCCTCTCAGCCCCTTTTTCCTGTTTCCCTTCTAGTCATGCTTCTTTCTCCTCAGTGGCGTGGACAACTTTCCTGCCAGATTCACGGTGGGAGGGCCCACACGGGCAGCAAACAGAGGTCAGAAAGAGGTAATTCCAGCAAGACTCTGGCCCTGCACTCCTGTGGTAAACACTGTGGTGGCTGAGTAGGAGATGGCAGGGTGGAAAAGCCTGCAGTGCATCTGTCTCCCCTGAACTCTTCAGGTTTCTACATCGCATACCCTCCCTCTGTTCTCGGCTGCCATCTGGAGCTCCGAACCAACCTGCCACTCAGCTGGAAGATCCACCAGCATGTGATTGCAGACGCTAATATACACGCAGCACGTCCATGTTCTGCAGACCGCTTTGGTGCACCTGCTGGGCACAGGCGGGACTTCCTGATAGTGCCCACTGTGTGCCGCGTGCTTCGGTGTTATCTGGGTTTGCAGATGGCGAGCTTTGTGGCGTTGCCGCTGTAGACGGCCTCATCTGACAGCCTGTCAGGCTCCTGAACTTACAACTGATGTTTCTGCGCGAACATCAGAAGAAGCTGTTTTTATTTACCGAGGACCTGAGTGCACATCGATCCGTCAACACGCATCTACACTGCAAACTGTAATGCTGGTTCTAATAAAACTCATTAACTTCTGGAATAGTTACGTGTTGTGGCAGCAGCCTGGGACTTCAGCATGTAGAGCAGGAAAAAAAAAAAACACATTTCACCAGAAGGATGTTGTAGTGAAAAAAACATGAATGAAGGCATAAATAACATGGATGGGCCTTAACGTCGAGCTTTTGTACTATAGTTAGGGAATTGTGGCTTCACAGCATGTTTGGCTGGTGACTTTGGTTTCCTCAAGAGGTCTCTGACAGACAAGACAGACATGTTTGCTGTTGAGGCACTTGAACTCTCGGCCTTGTGGGTCAGCCGCCCTCTCCGCCCTCCCAACCTGTCAAGTCACATCAAAATCAAAGTCACACTTGTCGACCCACTTACAGACACATGCCGCCCTAATTTTAAAAAGAAAAATAACCGTAACCTTTAAATGATGTGATCCAAAATAGAATATAACAATTTTCTGATAAAATTTAGCTGTATATGTCGTAACAACACATCTCCAGTATATAAATGATGGGGGTTGCCTTCGGCCTTCTGGGGTATCTGTTGAGAGTGAACATTCATCACCGTGACGGAACAAATGATGTGCTCAACACGTTATTACCATTTTTATCACAGAAGGTTGGAAGTGATCATCTATTGAGTATTTCAGTGCCCATGGCATTGTTTCGCACCTCCGCAGCAGTGCCCTGTGGCGCCGTGGTGAACTTTGTCACCCTGCAGAGGTCAAGCTTCCACAAGCTGCATTGGAGTTTATCTAACGCTCTACAAGGCAGAGACATGGTGAGTATTTATGGAGCGTTTAAGACTATTTCATCTGAAACGGATCCATGTGATCAGATCTAGAGGTGGATGGGCCTTCAAAGTCTTAATGATGAGGAAAAAAAAGAGGTTATTTTCTGTTCATATCTGTGTTTTTGTTTGTTTGTTTGTTTTCTGTAATAAATCAATGAGTTCTTAAGAAATGTTGCGTACTGTTGCGTAGTGGTCAACACTAACTCATGGTTACAGCTTTAGAAATGAATGAACAGCCACCAAAAGTCAGACAAAGGTAGAAAAATGAGCCCAGACTCAACTTACGATTTCATTTTTAGACCACATCAAAAATAAACTGAGCTAAAACCAATGCTGTAGCAACGTTTATAATTAGAAAACCTGATGTAAGAATGGTTTTACTCATGATTTTTGTTTTTTGCACTTCTAATATTTCCAGATGGTTTTTACATGCACGTTTCGTATTTTCTATTGAAACTAAAAAATATATATATACACACACACACACACACACACACACACACACACACACACACACACACACACACACACACACACACACACACACACACACACACACACACACACACACACACCAGCACAAACCTGACGGCTGTTGCCAGGGCACGGAGGGAATGCAGGTCAGGAAAAGCGTGCACCCACCCTGGGCTCCTATCATTCCGGGGCCAGAGCCCTTGAGCTTGATTTCAAGTTCATGTTTCAGGTCGGCTACATCTGGATTAGCTTACTTCCACTGAGCGCGCTCGACGGCGAAATGGAAACGACTAAAAGTCCACAAAGAGCAGGCTGGGCATCCTCGGTCATTCAGTGACTGCAATTATTACCAGTCCAGATTATAATCTTTATTCCTGGAGCCACTGACAACAGCAATGACCCCCCCACCCCCATATAACATGTGCGTTTGAACCGTTTATTTTCTAATTGTGTTAACGCCTTTAAATAAACACAACTGTGTGGAATTACCGTTCACGCAGCACAGTGACAGGAATAGAAGGAGCTACGTGGGTGCACGTGTGTATTAAATTCAGCTCAGGTCAGATGAGTCACTTCCCAGATTTTACATCTTTGACGCGTGAAGCTTCCGTCTCATTTAAAACAGACTTTTTTTTTTTTTTTTTTTTTAAAGTCCCTTCTTATGATGAACAGACCACGGTCACCTGTGAAGAAGGATGCTGGTGTGCTGCTTAACAACGGAGTCACGCAGCTCCACTCGGTGCCAGCATTCCCCGCCTTAAGTAATCCATTTGTTCCCCTCAAGGTAATTGTTATTAGCGCCGATCTTTCACAAAAGCCTGGATGGAAAAATAAATTGCTGCATTGGAAGCTCACCTTTTCCAACCCTTTCAGCACCCAGCCACCGACTCCTGCTGCACTATTCTCTGCACTAAATGCCACTTAAGCTATTACAAGTTTTCAGCTGAGTACAGTGCTGACCCAAAAGGGCTGAGGACAAAGAGAGAGCAGAGACAGGGACACTTCGGAAATGCCAAGAGGGAATTGCCACAATCATTTTCAACGCGAGGCTCTTGCACAGACACCGGGGCCTGGACTGGGACACGGACAGCTGCGATCGCTCACCACAAAGATGCCTGCCAGAGTGTTTCTGTGTCCAGCCTGTGCAGCATGATCTATCTCGCTGCAGGAAGAGGTTTGTCTCCCTGAATGGCATCAACTCACTTGTAACTTTTGGGCAACCTTGACATAATTGTGCCATAAATGTAACTGACAGCTTTGTAGGCTGCTCCTGACTCGTGCTCAATCATCACTATGTGGCTGTCTGCTCGGCGGACACCCTGTTCCACCGCCTGCTTCTGTTGCTTCTTGCTCTTCTTGTCAAGACGTACAATATTTATGTAAATCAGATGTATAGCTGCATATTGTATTTCTTGACATGCTAAAGGCAAACGTTGGCATCTGGCAATTTTTTTTTTTTCTTGCTAGTTTAAAGAAAACAAAGTCATAAGCAAGTATGTAACATGTCAAAATGCCACAATATTTAAAAAACGATGACATTGCATGGGAATACATCCATGATGATTCGGGAGCAGTAAGCTCTTTATTCCCCATCTGCTGCCTGTCATATGTTAAACTAAGCTAACAGGCTGTTGGCATCTGCTGCACATTGAATCATATTTAGGACAGGAAATAAGAATGATATGGATCATTTCTTAGAAAATACCTTAAATTAAAGATGGAATAATGGCGTAAAGACAAACAACTTTGGCCTGAACTGATTTATCCCCAAACACTGATGAAACCATCATCTCCTTGGCAACGCCAAGCAAATGATACCAACTTCTAACTTACGTGTTCTATGAGTTCCCTGATGATGCCGTTCCACTGGCCCTTCTCGTCCTGGGAACCATATTTGCCATCAGGCACCAGGCGGATTTCATAGGTGAAGCCCAGGATGCTGGCCAGCTCTTTGAGCAAGTCGATGCAAAATCCTTCAAAACGGTCGTTCCCGACCAGCGCCTTGTCAGACTT
This sequence comes from Arothron firmamentum, assembly GCA_016586285.1. Lineage (NCBI taxonomy): Eukaryota > Metazoa > Chordata > Actinopteri > Tetraodontiformes > Tetraodontidae > Arothron > Arothron firmamentum. Next base: position 143,114 of record BJFM01001166.1, on the reverse strand, counting down.
CTTAAGCATGACGTATGGCTCCTCCTGTGCGGACCCAAAAGATCAAATGGAGAGCAATGGTGGGGTCAGCTTCTTCAATTTGTTTCAGCACACACATCTAATTGGAGCAAAGCGATCTGAGCCGATGAGTCGCTGTTGCGTTAAACTGACACTGACAGCAGATTGGAGCTCAGCGAGCAGATAGGCGACGTGGTAAAGTATGAATGAAGACGGAGGCTTTTTCTTACATTGATGTATTAACGAGAGGAGACCTGAGGGCAGAGAAACCAGGCGTGTGGAGCAAATGGGTTGTGAATTGCACATGTGACCAGAGTTTTGGAGGACGAAAGACTGGTTAGACGTTCAATCTTCCTGGAGCGCTGATCAGACTACAGGTCCCCATGGATATACACAGACACACACACATACACACACGGCTTTGACCTATATAGATGACCTCCTGGCCTGATCTTTTTATGGTCAGGTGGCCGATGCTCATTATCGAGCTGTAATATCGTGGCCGGCCGATCATGATTTGGCTCGATAAGAGAACACGTGCACGATGTTGTCTCAGCCAGTTGACACCAACCTCAGAGACGAGGCGACAGTCATGATGCCTGTCACAAAACATCTCACTGAAGCCTCCCTTTATTGCCTGAGACCACATCCCTGTGAAGCAGACTCTGGTGTTTGCATTTTAAAACGCGTCGCTCCATTTATGCAGGGCTGTAATACAATTTATTGCCTCCAATAGCAAGTTGTATAATTTACAAACGCAACTGAGAAGCGCGGTAATTGATTCTCAGGCGAAGGTGACCCGTGTTTGTCTGCGGTTTATTCAGTCAACGCCAGCTTGTGTGGCACTAAGTAAATAGATGGAAATAAAGGCAGCCGCAGCAATATTTATGTCCTCAGACAGGCGTTTTGCACGTGGGGAGTAAAAGTACATGAGGGTGGAGGTGGCGGTGGCGCTGATGTAACATTAAGTGCTGCTGGCATGTGGGAGGAGACACATCAACACGAATACAAGAAGTCCTAAAAAAATCTAAAAAAAAAAAAAAAAGTGTTTAATGGCAAGAAAGACCTTCCGCTTCTGATGGGCTCTAAAATAAATAACACAGCGCGTATACTTCATGACAATGAATTTAGGGGCTGAGCGCACAAATAGCCACAAACTTTGCACAAGTTGTCCAATTAAGTTGATCAAAAAGTTTGCGTGTTATGGGAAAAGTCATTACCATCTGTTTCTAGCCTTTCTTGCTATTCCCCAAGGTTTGCTCTCAAATCTGGGGTTTTTGGTTGTTGTTTTTTTTTCCCCACCATTTCAGACCTCACAGTCTCAGCATGGGCGTGCAGAACGGAAAGAGGAGGGAGGTGGGCTTGCACAGCGACATCATAAGCAATGGAGTGCAAACAATTAATGGAAGAAGGAAAACACATTAAGTGGCTTAATCTCTTTGACAAAGTTATCACTGCAAGGCTGTCAGATGTCGTAGTCACGCATCACCACGATCGGTTTGATGCAATGTCATATGATGCTGATGGCTGATTGATATTAAAATTGTTTTTTTGTTTTTTTTTAACATTTTAAACAGATCATTTTGTAAAAGCACATCAAGGGGGAGATTTCACAAGTATTCAAATCAAGCTACATTTGATATGACCTAAAAATTCCAGAAGATCATTGGCACTCTGATCACGTCCTGATATAGCCATCCAGTCCACACATGTTTTGCTTCTACTTGTCAGATAATTAACATAGAGCGCATCTGATAGACATTAATTATGTATTTCCTTGACCTCACTTGTCATGATTACAATTTTGCTGTCAAATACAAGCATAATCACAATGTTTATCATAGTACGCTATCTATTCGGGAAAATTGGTACATGGAAAAATTTACGCCAGCACCTCAGTGTGGAGAATTAAAGGGATATGACAACTGTTTTCTCCCCCTTTTGCTATTGGCATCCCAAAATTACCCTCTGACTGTGCTATTGCTATTTCCAAAGAGGTTCAACCCTGTCTAAATCAGCATTCCAAGCACTCTAAAGGGTTCTATATATGTGTTGTGATGAAATTAATTTTCATGAATAAATCATTTGATACTCTGACGATCAAATTACCCAATTTGGGAATCAAATACATACAGGACGTTAAATGTGAGGAGCAGTGTGGTCTGCTTCAAGCGTGTTGCTGACAGTGCAAACTCCACCTAATGAAACAAAGAATAGGAGGCCTGGACATTAGCCTTTCCGCTAATGTCGATGCTCCCCACCATGAAGGAAATACATTAGCAAGTTAGCCTTAAGCATTGTGACAATCGCACATCACATTTAAAAGTATCTCGCTGTTTCTTTCCTTCCTTTTCGGCTCTGGTGTTTGTGTGAGGCAGACTATAAAGAGGAGCCCAGAGTTATTAAATCTGACAGCCCAGTACTAAACAAAACATATGATTTTGTGACAACTGGGCACAGTTGTTGCATGGTACATGCAAGCTTAAAAGTTGTTATCTACACCCAGAAGTGTAGATTCGGTGCAAGAGACGTTTAACTGTTGCTGCACATCTTAGGGGTAATAAATCTTTAATTGCAGTGGACGTAAGAGTGAAAATAAAAGGACGTTGAGCTACATAGTGGACCTACCAGGATGGTGGAGATGACAAGGGAACGGTTAGCTAGAGAATCAGTGATGTTCATCCCTTTACGCTTTGGCACTTCGGTGATGTTAAGACCTCCAGATGCACTCCACTTCCCCACCTGAGGAAGATAAAAAAAGCAAATGTTTCCAGGTGGACTGGTAAGCTAGTGCTCATCCTCTACAACAGGGTTAGCCAACTCAGTCCTACGAGAGCCCCTATCCAGGTTTTCCATCCTACCGGGTAGACAACTGCTCTCTCCTGGAGCCACCAGGAAGCCAACTGCTGTCACCAAGGTAACGAGTTCCAGGTGAAACCTATTGTCTGCCCGGTAGGATGGAAAAACTGCTAAATAGGGGCTCTCGTAGGACTGGATTGGCTACCCCTGCTCTACAGCTACTCGGATAATTAGGTGCTTAAGTTGACGAAAACAATGATTGCACCATCAGAACTTTAAATTAAAGCCAATAAATGTGTTGCTATCTTCCACATTTCTCATTAACTCTTCACAACGCAAACCGACAATGACGAATGTCTTTCCCTAATTATAAAATCTGGAGTTTCTATTACACTTTTCTGCTGTGAAAATGCCGATGACCCACCTTCTGATGCTCAAATCATCTTAAAATGCATTGATACCCAAAATACCAATACATTATATAAAATTGTAATATATATTATCCTCAAATGGATATTCTCAATAATTAGTTCCTAAAGAATAAAAGAAACATTTAAATTTGCAATTATTGCAAACGGTCACAGCTAATTTGAATGAAGCTTGAGGCTGACAGGTGGATTCTATAGTGAAAGTATTCTTACATTGTCTCCTCAGCGTGACACGCCAGGAGATTGAAACAAATAAATAGTACACGCACGAAGACCTCAGGCAAAAAAAAAAGCAAACTTCGGAAAATATCATTAGCACAAATCGTCCTGTGGCTGACGGTAATGATCTGTGTTTGCCTGTGGAGCGCTCCAGCACAATCCTCCTCGCAGCCCTCTTGCTTTTTTTTTATTACAGCAGGCAGAGCGTTTAATATTCACAGGGGTTTGTGTGCTCGAGGTGGACCCGTTTAAACTCATACCACCCTCGCACAAAAGCATGAAAACTTCTCCTCGTGTCCTCCTTGCTTAATCCAGAGATAGGCAAAGACTCCCATTTGGAAAGCACATTAGTTACACCTTGTCACACGACTAAAGAGGATTCCAGCAGAGAGCTTTAAAATATCAGTGGATGCTTGCAGCTTACAGAACTCTGTTAAATTGGACCTTTTCACAATTAGATCAATTCAGTAAACATGCAAAGCAATAACATCCATCCTTAAGGTTTTTTCTCTCCCGCAAGAGTGAGCAATGCATGTATTTTTGCCTCCCAAGCGTGCCGACCTTGAGTGAAAATGGCACCAGCCTCCTAATAACTGCCGCACAGCTAAAACTTGGGCTAATATTCAATTACAGAGGATTAGTTGAGGAAAATGTCCATCTTAACGGTCTCAAACTGTTAAAGCCGATTCCATGGATACACAAGAAAAAATGGGGGAATAATAAAAGGAAAAAAAAAAACATCCAACAATCCGGATCAGCGCTAACATGCTCGGGCATATAGGACTCGTCAGCAGCGAGGACCTGCTAATGTGGCATCAAATACTTTTACAAGATGAGCGTGCTCGAAATTAATTGATCATATGCAGAACGAAATGGCACTGAGAGGAAGAGGGCAAGCCATTTCAAAGAGCTCTATTTTTGAACAGAAGGGTTACGAGCTGAAAAGCCCCAGCTATTATACAGTAGAGCGTTGAGCCTTTAGGGAGTACTTGAGGAAGTCATAATGGGACTTATCCATATTTGATGTATTCATAATATATGAAAGCCCGCTGGTAGGGAAATGCTGTAATAGTCCAGAGGGTACTTTGCCATGTAGTACAATAAAATAAGTTCTACATTACCAACCTTTTGCTTCTTTTTTCTGTTTTTTTCATTCTAGCGTAACATGTTTATACAGCTCATTACCACCAAACAGCATTTTGGGCATCACCTCAAATTATCATTACAAGAGGCTGCAATTAACGCCCTAATGTGTACCCTAATCCAATTTGCTTTATGATCCACTAACTTATGCTTATGCTTAAACAGCCAATTTGCTTCCTTGTTAGGAGGTAAATGATTCTGTCAGATCTGCATTATCCATTCCGAATAAAGAGGAGAAAATCGTGAAATAATTTTGGAATTTAGTTTCCAACTACAATGTTTCACGTCGCTTCCACCAGCGCGCTGGTGGATGTGAGCGGAGCAGTGGATGAGGTCACCTTTTCAAGGCCGTCCTCCTTCAGACTGATGATGTCCAGGTCGAAGTCTGTGCGCAGACCGGTGGTCTTGTTGAACGAAAGTCTGCCGGTCAGACCGTCCCAGTGCGACTGAAAGACAACACAGGACGCTGTCATCGTGCTCACACCCAAACACATGCAATCCCCTCAACTTTATTTATTTCACGCAGGGTAGAATCACGGTGGGCTCTGGTACGTTACAGAAACCCAGAGCCAGACTTTTAACAGGAGGGAACCTGGAGTCAGGCCCTGAAGGTCCATGCTGAGAAATACATATGAGCTGCATTTTTTTCCTGTATAAAACAAAAAAATCTACCCCACATCCTCTAAATCCACATTCACTGAATCTAAATTATTACCACAGTCTGAACAAGAGAAACACTAAACAAATTGAGCAATTTAGCGCCTTTTTAATTCTAAATTCACTTATCTTCTTGGACTGGTTACAATAACACCTTTTTCTGACTGAATATTTTGTGCTTTAATGAATCCATTTAATAATCCCATAATTGACCCAGCTGGCTTTCAGCAGAATGGTGCCTCCTCGTAAGCCTGGTCCTGCTCAAGGGTTATTCCTGTTAAAAGGGAATTTTTCCTCGCCACTGTGCTTACTTGGGGGTTCCGGCTCTGGGTTTCTGACCTAGAGACAATTCTCATTAAGGTGCTGTACAAATAAAACTGAATTGAAATGAATTGAATGGAATTCTTCATCCAACATAAGAAGTACATGTGATGCCCACTGCCGTTTGTGGCCTTTGTCAATCTAACTTTATGGATCTGATTTGGGTGTGGACCTTCGGGGGTGTGTGTATCCTAACGGGATTATTCTAATTGTTCCACTATGGTCACTTTCCTCTAAATTTCGGTTTAAAGGAAAAATCAGTCACTCTGCGGTCTTATGTAAATATGTGACAAACCCCGGGAATGTTCGGTCCTGCGGCGTGCCAGAATTTGTTCTGAAATGATGGAAGATTCAAGGGGATACGTGTGGCACTCTCCTCCTTCCAACCCCCCACCCCGTCTCATTCCGTCTGGCCTCCCGCCACCGAGGTGGGCGGCATGTTCAAACAGCTCTAATTCAGACAGCGACGTAAATGCTTCCGCCACATCACGTCCAAAGGGCCAATTTGACCTTCAGGACACGTCAGTTGCTCATCTCCAACGTAATTTAGGCAAGTTCCCTCTTTATTTCATGGTAGATGTTGCTGTTGCTTGTTTGTGTCAGAAAAATACTGTATATATTTTATATATAATATATAATATATCTCAAACTATAGCTTTTTCAGTGTTTAACTTTATCTAATCATGCTGCTTGGGTAGCGATAAAGTCCCTTGCTAAATATTATGCTGCCCTTCATTTTGATCATTTATCTTCATTTATTCCGCCTTTGTAGATTTGAAACATAAATCTGAAAATTGAAGCACTTCTCTAAATTAACTGGAGATGAAAGTAGGTATTAGATTCCTACACGTGGTTGAACATGCACTTCACGAGCGGCTACAGCAGAAATGAGAAACCTTTTATTAGGAACTTTTACTCAAGACACTTTTATAGTTCTAGCAAACTTTGTCCTTAGATTCTACATTAAAGAACCTTCGTACCTTCACTCCAATTATACTTTTTTACATTTTATATTCAAAACACATATGATTTAAATCACAACGATTGTGTTTTTTTTCCAAAAAATTAAGCAGGCATAGCCTCACCGACCCCTTACGTCACCGTTAAAACCACGTAGAAACGATGCCCAGGACCTCCATCGGTTCACCGCTCAGCAATCTTTCTCATTTGTCAGGATCTCAGAAGTGAAAGAATCTGCAGGGCTCATCTGTCAGAACCACCGAGCAGTTACAAGACCTAATTAAAATAGAGCCTTCATTAACGTGGCTGATAAAAATCAACTTCTGCCAGATTCTGCTTTCGATTCAACGTTAGCTTCTTTTTTACATTAGTCAGGACCTGTTGCATGGGTGTTGATTATTTGGTGGTGTTTTTTTAAAGGTGGTGGTGCCTGCCTCCTGAAAACCACTTCTGAATACACGGAGAAGATGCTTTGGCACTTCCTACCATGCCATGTTTGCTTTTTGTGTCGAATTGATTGATTTACTGAGTAAACCTGTACGTCCCAGATGACTTCACGACCCACACCTCACAGTCCTCCCTCTGTGAATTACGCCCTATGGACAATCAATACATGAATTCACGTAGTAAAATGGCAAAGTTCTCAGCTCACCTCTTTGATGAAACTCATGAAGCGTCCCCCAAACCTCCAGGGTTTGTGGCGGTGACACTGCAGCGAGTTCACGGTCATCTGTGGAGCGTGCTGGTACGACACGGACACAATGTGCACCGCGTCGTAGGTCAGAGCTGCATCTGTCTGGAATAAGGGGTGAACGTTATTTCAGCTGATGCCTGGAAACGACAGACACGAAACGATCTTCGAAATAAATCATCCGTCAAGGATCACGACTGTCAAGGATCGCACCATCATCTTCCATGGGAACAGCTCACTTTAATTCGGTACAGACGGTGAGAAGAGGATCAGTCTGCTCTGTCCAACATTGCTGCAACCTTTTCTTGAGCGCTGAGAACAAATTTAAAGGATGACCTGCTCTTTGTTTAAACGTCCCCTGGATCAAAATCTAGATTTTCCCTCCACACATTCATGTTTCCACAACAGCCTACCATCTAACTACAGGCTGGAGACCTTCCTGTGTCTCGTTTCTATTGTTGAATTTACAGACAACGTACACTGCGTGGCTCTGCTGTGCTCACCAAAGCAACTGACCCAGCGGCTGGTATCTGGGCTGCCCACAGCGCCATGGACACCTGGTGACACCGAGGTGTACATCAGAAAGCACCAACACTGACCTGAACTGAGAACCTCTTCTCTGCTTTTATTTCTATTCATTTTGATTATAGAAAATTTGCAGAGTCTCGGTCAAAATAACCAATTTGTTGCACATTCTTATTAAGACTGTCTTTGTCCCTTTAATCCCCGACAGAATGTAGTCTGTCTCATATTTGGACTGTGCGGACCGCTGGACTGGGCCAACACCACTGTCCCAGAAACAGCGAGACAACACCATATTATCCATTAGAAAAGATCCATTCCAGGCAGATTGTTGCTAGGGGTGACTGGCCTATTTGAAGATAATTGGTGCAGAAGGGCTAAATGAGTCTTCTCCAAGCTTTTATAGCACCCCCCCCCCCCCACCCCCCCACCCCATCATTACCGTGAAAGCACTGAAGAACAGAAGCAATGCTGGACTTTTTCCCTCAATTTGCACCCCATCTAAAACATGCAAAAAGCAGCTGGGTTTTTGTCTTCAACCTCCTCTGATGACTGCAGCTCTTCTCGCTAGTAAAAACCATAAGAAAACATAACAACAATCCTTGATGAGCCCTGTGAGCTGGCTGGAACCACCCAGGATGGGTGGACCGCTTCTCACTGCACTTTCAGAAGCCTTTACAGATGCAGTGTTCCCATCCATCTTTTAGAAAAGCTGAAGATCAACCTCTCTAATCTGAATACCCTTCAGAGCTGACAGTTTTTAGGTTTCAAATATACATAAGCCACAGCCCGAATGAGTCAACTATTGTATAAAACAGAATAAAAGTGGCGAGATTAGCTGTCAGAGTTACGGCACTAAGACATTTTTTTTTTCTTCCTTAACTCCAGTTCAGTCAAATTTCAGCTGGCGAAAGTATCTGATTGCAAAAAATTCAGACAACAAAAGAACATTCAGCGGAATTTTGTTCCAGATGCTGACAGATTAGATGTCATCTAAAATCCTTTTGTGATCTTTTGTGTGATTTCACAGAGTATTCATCGTATTTACCTTCGCCAAGGCAGGGGGTTATGTTTGTTTACAAAATAACTCGAAAAGTTCAGAATAAAGGGCCAAGGAAGTGGTGATTACATTATTTTGGTGATGTTCTGGATTCCGGAGGGACTTTTGATCATAATATGACATCAACGGCCAATGGGCTTTGATGATTAAGCAACCATGTTTGGTAACCCTATATTATTCCTGCCTATATGTACTATAGTACAGGTGTGAGTCACAGCATGTGGGGAAAAGAGCAGCTTGGCAGAGGTCGACACTCGACACTCTCAAGTGCTTTTCTAGTTTATTAGGTATCTCCAGAAAGTGACCAAAGGTCCAGATACAGAGAAGAGGAAACACACAATATTGAGGATGCAGAAGGAGATAATTGCTCAGCACCAGACAGGAAGGTGCCATTATTAAAGGTCTTAGAGAAGCTCTAAGTTGTGAAGAAGTTCACCTGTGTTCATTTTGGGTTATCCTCTTTCTGAGTGAATTAATTTCAGCATCTAAAGAGTCACTGTTCAGTTAAAAATGTCTTAAACATGCAGGAGGGGGACATATGAAGAGAATTTCACTGCACATACCGTCATGATGCCCTCCAGCAGGCCTGAGTCAGGTTTAGGTGGGATCTGCCTCTCCATTGACCATTTCTCTACAATAGATGCAACCTGGGGATTATCCACGTTGAGGATGCGGAAGCCGGTCATGTTGACACCGCAGAAACGGTACGGCTCCAGGTCGATGGCCATCAGGTCCTTTTGAGAAGAGACGAGAGTGATCAGAGACGGATTCAGTGAGTCTGTCAGCACTAACGTGTCCTGGATGATTTTTCCTCTCTTTTGAAGAGAAGGATGCAGGAGCTGATTAAAGAGATGCTAAATTAAGATTAAAAAGAGTAAACGGAAGGAGCCGTTCAGTAGTTTTCAATGCCAAATCAGGAGCACAAAATCTGAGGCGGTGGCATTGAAAAGGAGTCTACAAAACAATCAAATCCTGCTCAGATGCCAGGCCGTTTGTATATTTCCTTTTCATTTGGAGCAGCTTTAATTGTTTGTAGCTCAGAAGAATTAAAAACACTGTTGGATCACGTTAATAATTCAGCCAGTGCAGCTTCTAAGCATTCGGGAAAAAAGCTTTTGGCTTTCAGCTGCTGTAATTTCTGGGGCAGCGATTGCAGCTGAAGTGTGAAGTCACATGTTGACACATGTCGTGTCGGAACGGCCAGGGGGCTTGGAAAATACATTTGGATGAACATAGATATTTCATTAGCACCCTGTGGGGTTAGTTCTGGGGAAACGAATGCATGTAAGACACTGAGGAACATTTGCCGCCAGTCACTGAATTTTCTTCCCCTTTTTTCTGTTTTTTTATCTGTTACCCTCTGCAGTGCTCTCCAATGGATGGAGATGAAAGGAAGTGTATGGCGTTCTATGACATTTAAAATTGTAATAAAAAATAAATCAGTTTAGTCGTTGTTTTTTTTTTTTCTTAGCTTCTAAGGCTAAGAAAACAGAATATCTGAAGCAGTTTCCAAAGTAGGGGAAAAAAAACAGGTTTAATCTTCTGTGAAGCCCAAATTTCTACTGGCAACGTTTGTCACAAATGCAACTTTTTCCACTGCTATCTTTAATTTTTACTGCAATTCCACAAAACCCAGTGTTGCACTGGAATCACCTGGCAAAAACACTGCATGTTCACGACCGCATGTTGAAGGAATTGAGTCGGGAACATTCTCGACTTTACGATCCCAGAGAAAGCTGTGAAAAGACACGGGAGCGACGACAGCCTCATTTCAAGGACAAGGAGTTTATTACTGCAGCTGCCGTTGCTTTTCATGCTCTAATAAGTCAGCATTTCCTCACCGCAGAAGATAAAAGACCAGACACATCTACAGATTCCATCGAGAGGACATTGTATTGCAATGTATACAATGCAAATATTCCTTACCTTGATGGAACCAAGCCACCAGGCATAGTCTTGTTAATGTTCCTTCTGTCAATGTGACAGAATTTTGCTGCATTATGCTGATAACATAGTTTCTACATAGTTTATGATGGATTAACTTAAAATGTTTCAAAAAATTATCGAGCATTTCAGTACACGTGAAAAGTCTAAAAGAAAGGACTTTAGGATCCCGCTTTCCGAGCATTGACAGGTTCTGTTATTGTCACACCGTCAAACGTGAGATATGACACGCGTCATGGCCGGAACACGGTGCCAGGTCGCATTATCATAACAGAGTGGACGAGTCCGCAGAGACACGGAGCGTGTGAAACGGAGAAAATAACAGAGTGAAAGGAGCAACACAGATCGTGCTGGTGCTCATTCCCATTCCGTCAGCGCTGCAGCGGGAAGCAGCCGAGGCTCCCTGCTGGCTCTGCTTGTATTAGTCAGACGAGATCATTTCATCACAGTGGCAGCGGAAAATGGTCAAGATGGGACTGAAAACAAACCTAGAAATTCACGCTAAACCTCTCTGGTGGAGGAGTTTTGATGATTTCACGCTTTGATGATTTTGCAATTTAAAGGACAAGACTGGTAAAAAAAATAAATAAAGTGCAAAAACATCTCAAATGAATCAATATTTTCACACAATACATAATTGTTTTTCCTTATTTATAACAATTGATCCTCTCAAGTGTGTAAAGGTGGCAGTGTGGAGCTCCTGCTCAGCCCAGATTAATAAAATAAATTATATACTCAAAATTATTTTATGTACTTTAAATCAAAATGGTGTTGGAGGTATATATATATATATATATGTTCTCACCTGAAAGGCTTCTCCTGACTTGAATATAAAACAAGGTGTTTACTATACAGCACACTGAAAACTCCATTATGCCTCCAGCTTGTCAAAGAAAATTGATATTATGGACTGGAGCCAACCTCCACAGGCAATTAGGTGCTATTCATCAAATCCGTAAGCGGTAGGGAGACGAGAACGAATGAGATTCCATTTGCATTAACAAGCAAGGTACATTACCAGAGTGGTGAAGATGTAGTGGTAATACTCTGTCATCATCCCCATGGTCTGGGCCTGGATGGATGCAGAAGA